>VDFB02145814.1:0-80432 GCA_007258455.2 Sequoia sempervirens | reverse complement strand
ACCTCCACAGCATTTGGAAACCTATGTTACAACAAATTGGGTCATTCCACTAAGTTACAATTGCTACAGTAGGTGGAATGCCCTAAAAACTCATTTTATTACTCTCAAAACACCAACTTGCACCAAACCAGAGCAGTTTCAGAAAAATAGAGATAACTCACTCCAAAATTAATAGTTTTCAATCAAACCTAAAGCATTTGAAAGTAGACTCAGTGCCCTAAAATACCATGTCAGTCTTCAACCAATATCTGGAGTTGTACGGACTGTACCAGCCAAGCAAAGCTCAAGAAAATAGGAAAAACATGGGATTTCAGACCACCCGGTAGTAAAATGAGGATATCTCACTCGATTCTCAATGAAATAACACCATTCCAATGCCAAAAGAAATAATATTCAATTATCTATCCATCCATTATAGGCTTGGAGTGTGGAACAATGTGTACAGGTCGTACAATGCACGTGATCAGCAATTTCTTAATGGAAAACAAAAAAATAGCAAATTTCTTATTAGAAACTCATTCCAAACTTCTTCAACAGCCTCCCCTTCGAGATATTACAACAATATATCATGCTACCACCTGAAAAATACCTCTTGGGGCACCTATAACTGACCACAAACTAACTTAACCCTTACATATGCTTAATTTTGCATTGTTTGACAATTTGTTAACAACAAACACAAAATAATGCAACCTTTTGCATTTTTGGAACAACTAACCTTAAAAACCCCCCAATTACATGAATAATAGTCTCAAAGACCTTATTTAACATTAATTTACTCAAATACCCCTACATTCCTGATGCCTTCCTTCAAAGGATGAATTGTTGAAATTGTGTGTACTGGGTGCTCCTCGCACTGTGACATGTATGATAGGGTTTCCTACTGATGGTGAACATTACCTTGCTACTAGAGATGCAAGGTCAGCTAGGGCTAAATTTACTGAACCTAGTGACCCTCGATTGCATGTGGAAAAGCAAGGTGTGAAGAGAACCTCTATGCCTGAGCCATGGAAGCAAGTAGTTGTCCACATTGTGAAGTGCATTACTTGTGAAGGCCACCAGTCAAACCTACATTCTGTGCACTTCAAACTCCTGAATCATATGAGGCATGGGAGAAGAATGAACATGCCAAATGTGTTATGTCATCTTCTTTCAATGTTGAAACCCAAAAAGGTAGGGATAATTCTTCCTCCCACCATTGTCTAATCAAATTATTAGTAGAGAAATCTCTACATGATGTGTCTGATATGACTTGGGAGGAATTTTTAAATATTGATCAATTTAGACTAGAGCATTTGCGACCTAGGGCTTTGCCTCAACCTCGTAGGGTTAGTAGGAGAGTGAGTATTGTTGAAGCCACTCCTGGAGTCTCAACTTCTGGTGCAAGCCCTAGTGTAAACCCTCCTATAGCTGAGAAAACTATAGAGATTAGTTCTTCTAAGACAAAACATTTAGAAAAAGATATTTCCTCTTCAGACTTTGATGATGATGTTCCTCTTAAAAACCTAATTCGAACTAGGGCACAAAAAAAGAGGCAAAAATGAGGAAGGGAAAAGCTAAAAATCAAACGGCGGAAAAAGAAGCGCCAAGCTCTAAGAAACAAAAGGCTGACACTGTTCTTCCTAGAACCAAAGAAAAACATGAAAGCCCTCCTAGAAAATCAAGACCAGCTGGGCCAGCCGTTGGTGTGCCTCTGAGGAGAAGCCCTAGGCCTCGAGGAACATCATGAGAGGACACAGAAGCCCCAATGGGGTAGGTGAACATTGAGGAAAAGGAAATTTTTGAGGAATAGGCAAATATAAGGTTGGCAGAGCTTTCTGCCATCGTAGAACAGGTTGAGAGTCAAGAGTATGATGAGAATCAGGAGCTCTTGTAGCAAGAGCAAGAGTTCCTATAGCAAGAGCAAGAACTCCTATAGCCAGAACTAGGCGAACAATTAGAATCCCTACAGCTAGTGCCATATGAAGAGCAAGAATTGGTGCTAGGAAATTTTTTGGTAGGAATACATAGACCCTCTAATTTTTCATGGAACATTGTAGCCATGAACCTATGGAATGAGATGCAAAGGAGGGAAGAAGAATGAAAAAAGGAGAAACACATGATAAAGGAGGAGATTAAAAAGAAAGATGCAGAGATTGAAGAAAAGAACACGAAAATTGTTGCCTTAAAGGAAAAGGTGGACAATGTAGTAGCCTTAGTGCCTCAGATGTTAGAGTGCATGACTCCTCTAAGAGTATATACTCTATATTTGAAGGAGAGGAATCTTTCTTTTAAAATTTCAAGGATCATTTCAGGTTTGAATCCTTCCATTGAGACTCCTCTTGAATTTTTCCAGGCTTATCAGATTGCTCCTCCTGAAGTGAAAAATTTGTTGTGTGAACTCTATTTGCATAATTATGTCGTGTCCCATGATCATGATTGGAATCCATTGTTGTATGCTGGGGATCTCCAATTAAGGGCATTTATGTCCTGGATACAAAATGAAATTAGTTGGGGACAATAGTTCAGGACTTACAGACAAATAGAATCCAACACTCCCTTGTGCATCAGGGTTGAATCTAGAAACCTTGGAGACATTTTTTGGGAATGGCACAAAATTATTTACTGACCAAGCTATGGCAAAAGGATCCTGCTTGTGAGAGTAGCAACTTACAAAGAATATGAGAAGGTAGCAAAAACTATAGGGAAATCTGTAATAGGATATCTGTCATAGAGGTGGAATAGTCTAACTGATGAGTTAAAACAAGTTGAATCTCACTCTTTGCAGAACTATGTTGCAACATGCAAAATAGTTGATAGATATATACATCTTGGAAGGATGAAGGGGAAATTTTGGCTTTCATCAACTTTTCAGCCACCTACCCTATTATGGCATGTGCTAAATTTTAGGTATTATCAGTATGATATAGCTACAGACTGGAAAAGATGGAACAGGTTGGACAACAAGCAAGGGTTCTATTGGGACCCCAATTCAGACATTGCAAGAAGTGATGTGGGACAGTTGGCAATTGCAGATTTCAAGGTATTGACTAAGCAAAGGAATAACTCTTCCTTTGTTGGAGGACCAACAAAACCTTAGGTTGGGGGGAGTGATGAGTCCAATTTATGGCTCAATTTTGATAGAGTTTATTATCCATTTGTTGTTGTTGTCATAGACTTTGATACTTGGATGTTGACATTTTCATGTTATTTCCTCAAAACCATAGACATTGGGCATAAGCTTATCTTTGTAACTTTTAAATGACATTAACATGCTATGTGAACTATCTATGTTAATTTTACATGTGGATTAATGAATGCTACTTTAAGATAGTTATAAATGTAGAGCCATAAAAATGCATGATTCTATGGAGTAAGAACCACCATTTCAACCCACATCAATAGAGCCATTCTAATTAAAAGCAAAACCAGAAATGCAAATCTAAACTACAAAACAAAATAATGCTTTTAAAAGAAATCAATCTCCATTGTCTCCCTATCACCAAGATCTTTGTTTATGCATTTGCTCTCAGATTTTTATGAGCACAAAATGCAATAAAGAGGCTATGGTGAATGAGAAATGCAATCAAGATGCAAAGATGATATGAGTATGTAAATTTGTGAGCAAAATTTGTGAGAGATAAAATGAGAGGGAAATCCCATTTTAAATAGGAGTTCCTTGAGGATGGAGAGGGGTTGAAGATGAAATGTGGGATAAAAGATGTGAGAGAAGGAAATGCCATTATCCCACATTGTTGGGTTAAATGTTATGCATGAGAATGAAAGTGATAAAGGGATATTAGATTAAAATGTACCTAAATGATTAAATATGAATAAAATGATTTAAAGATGCTTTACTAAAATGCAATATTTCATGAATGATTTATGCAAATGATATGATTAATATGCAAGTTATGATAATTAGTTTATTATGAAATAATAATCAATGACTATGATAATTGATTTATTAATGGAGATGAATATGAAACAATTATGGATGATAATGATAATTGATTTAATATGGAAATGATGTTTATGACTTATTATGCAAATGGATTATGAATGATTATGATTTATTATGCAAACGGGTATGAATGATAGTGCAAATGGACATGAACATTAATGCAACAGATATTGAACGAGCATGAGATGGTTCAATGATTTGATGAAATGCATGAATAGAAGAAAGTATTGAATGAATTGATTAAGTAAATAATAATATCTATTTAATCAATAGACGAATATCGTTATGATTGTGGACAAATTTGAGGTCTACAATAGATATGCAATTTTTGTGCACGTGCTAATGTTTTCATGCATATATAATTAGTGTCTACAAAATTGAAGAAGATTTTTCCAGCTGGTCGTTCGCCATAAAGGTAAAAAAGGTGATCATTCAAAGGTCAATGGAGGGAAATTCCTAGTTCAAATCGAAGATTGTAACTACCTTGTAAATGGTCATAATAGTTTGTTGAGCGAATATAGGAGTTATTGTTATGCTAGATTTGTGTTAAGGCAAATAGACTTGACCAGATTCCATGCATGCATAACCTCCTTTCCACTTTCTATGCTTTCCATAAAGTGTCGTCCTCCTAATTTGTTGAATGATGCATGCATGCATTGTACATCCTATGCTTTATTTTAAACGTGTATCTTAAATTTTGAAATTTTTATGTACATGCTCAAGTTGAATTAATTTATGTATGTGTATGTATATGTATTTATCCTATTTAAACAAATTTGAATGTACATTTAGAATTTAACTATTTCTTGTAATTTTGTACTTGTTTGTTAATTTTGTATAATTCAATGTAGGTTCACATATATATATCATGGATCAATTTGATATTGATGATATCCTTAATCCACCTCCTCAGCAACCTCCACCTCAACCCCCTCCACCTCCACCTCCCCCTCCACCCCCTCCACCTCATAGCATCCCACTTCTAGGATCTAATGAGGCTCACTTGCAAGTACAAATTAGTGACAATGTTGCATCCATTAAAAATCAAATCAATGTTATTCAAAATGAAGCATTGATTCGACCACACGCGAGGCATTTTGCATCTACGATACAAAATGTTGTTGATGCTATCAAGTTCATTGATGTGGACTTAGATAGGCATCGACAATGGTGAGAGGATAATGCCTCACGTAGTTTTTCCACCTTGATAGGTAGTTCGTTAGTAGTTTTTCCTTCTATAAATAAGACTCAGATGCTCCTTCTCAGAAGGTTGATTGATCTGATGTTGTACTCACATTCTTAGTTTTTCAATAATACAATTATGTTTCTGTATTGTAATCATGCTTTTCAATGAATAAAATGAAGTTATAAGTTCATTGCATTTGAGTTAGTCTTAAGGGATACTCATCCAAGGGGGTGCACTTGGTGAGCATTCCATCCTTTAGCTTAGTTATTACTTTTCTGTTTAGAAAATAGTTATGAATCTGGCAATTGTCTGTTCCTGCAGCCACTAGAATTCCATTATGTGACTGTTCCTGCAACCAAAGCAGATAGAGTAGTTTCTTGTCCGTTCGCTCAAATTTTCATTTCTATCATGCACTTTAGCTTAGTATAGTTTTTGGTTGATGTTCAATACTTATGTTACTTCTTTCTAAGCAATTTACTTTCAATATTATGTCTTTCTTAGTTGTAGGATGAATATGGCTACCATGGATTCCTAGTGAACATATTGTACTGACCCATTTTGAGTCTACATCCTTGGGTTGACAATTAAATGAACCTTCATGATGATTAAGATAGCTATTCAAATTAGATGTCCAATCTCTGAATCATAGCTTTAAGGGCTTAGTTGTTAAGTCATTGTAGGAGGCCAACAACAGTTTGGGCTTATAATACAACCTGGAAGACAATCACTGGATTCTCTCCATATGAGTTAGTGTATGGGAGAACTCCAGTCATGCCTATTGAGTTTGAGTTGCAGATATTAAAAACATCATTGAATGTTGGTATTGATTTTCTTGAGGTAGAGAAGAATAGGATTCTATAGTTGAACCGATTGGATGAAATGAGAATGGAACCTCTTCAACACACAAAAATATTCTAGAAGCAGAGGAAAGAATGGCATGATAAGCACATTGTGACTGGACAGTTCAAGAAAGGATATTGGGAACTACTATTTGATTCTAGATTCCAAGAATTTAAAGGGAAATTCCATACAAGATGGTTAGGACCCTATGAAATTGATCAAGTTTTTGAAAATGGAGTTGTTCAACTAGTACCAATAGATGGAGAAAGAAGAATAATGTTGGTTAATGGTCATCATCTGAAGAATATCACAAACCAACATCAAAAGAGGAATTTTTATCAGAATTGCAACATAGAATTGAACATTTTCTTGTGGAGGATATTTCTTCCATGGGAGAATGTGCTTCTTTATAATCCTTTTGAAGAAGATAGTAATAAATGAGATAAGTTGAAAACCAAAAATGGCGGTTTATCTCCTGAAAAATGATCTGAAAAAAAAAGAATGGTCGAAAACCAGAAATGGTAGTCTTCCTGGATCAACTTCAATTTACTCCTAATAACTCTTGATGGTCTCAAAAGTTATCAGTAATAAACCAACCATTGAGTTCTCTCTGATTGACTCACTGGAATCTTTTTTATCTAAGTTAATTTGCACGCTCCAGTTGAGTTATGCTTTGAATAAGGTATGCATTTATTGTGAGTATTATATTTGAAATATTATTTTTCTAATTTATTTAGTATATTGTGAAGTTAGGTAAATGTTTTAAGCATATAGATCTCTGCCAATTAGTTGTTAATAGTATAATAAATGGGTATTAATTTTCAAAAGCTGGTGGAGAGATAAGGATGTGACATTAAAAGATTTTTAGTAATAATTGCAAGTAAAGTTAAAATCTTCACGTCATTGCAAATAAATTTGCATGTGTCAGCGCCATTGCTAACCTTGCAAATCATAATGCAAGTACAGGGTTGTTGCATGTAAATCGTTCGGAAGGAATAAAGGGAAATTAATATTGGACATTTGACACGATGTGCCATTTATGGAAATTGCTGCCTCTAAAAGAAAGGAAAAGAAACACTCATTCTGTGTTTTTTTCAAAAAATTTTATGCCGCCATTTTCTTTGTCAAGTTGCAAAAGTAAAAATGGGGAACAAGAGAAATGCATAGCCTGAAAACTTTAATTTGGACTCTGAGATAGAAAGATTACTTAGGGAAGCTGGATGGCTAAATTTTATTCAGATGTGTGAAGGTTTTGAGCTAGAATTGGTTGAAGAATTCATGAGAAATTTTCATATTAATGTCACAAGAGTCAGGGGAGAAATAATAGAAGTTAGTCCTGTGATTATAAGTGAATTATCAGGTATTCCCACTGAAGGAGAACCAGTAAATAAAGGACATATAAATTTTGAAGAGTTAGTTTCAAAATTTCATCAGGAACCTGAGGGGCGACTTGAAATTTAGTGGCACAAAGGAAGTCAGAGGGGAATAGCTCGCAATAGCTTGGAGGAACCCTGGAAACCATTGTTATGTGGTTAATGAAGTTCTTCACCTACGAAGGACAATATGGCACAATATTGGGGCCAGGAATGCGATTACTGATGCATTTAAGGTATGGTAATACCAAACCTTCTACAAAAATCAATCTACCTACTTTTCTATTTTCTCAAATCTCTTCTATGATAGCTAGAGAAAAACCTAGGGGTACATCATCTATCAAATATCATAGTTTGATACATTTGATTATTAAGCACCATTTTTTGAGGAAAGAGTTTGGAAAGGAAGGGTGGCTTGAATTTTTGTTAACTCCAACTATCAAAAATGGAAGAAAACCCAAAAAGGGGCCAACAACAAAAAGGGTAAAAATTGAAAAAGGAGAATCTTCTAGAAAAGGATAGAAAGAGAAAAAGAGGAAGCTATAGGAATTTGTTAGGGTAACCTGCAGTACTTCTAAAAAGAAAAAGCAAGAGTCACAAGAAGAAAACCCTAGTACTGTTGTCTCTCATGTTCCAACTCCTAACAACTTACCAAAACAATCCCCTGAAGCTCCTCAGGACACTTTAGAAAGCCATGAAGAGGTTCAAACCCCTCTACAGTCTTCTGAAAAGGCCATTAGCCCTCATGAAGCCCCATTTCCATCTCCTGAAAGAACCCCCGTAATTGAAACCCACAACTGACCTCATGAGGAACAATCTCCTCATATTTCAATTGAAAATATCTTTGCTGAAAAATCTAATAATCAAACGGAAGAAAGATAAGCTTCTAAAGAATTTGAAGATGAAGAGGCCAAATCTTCTCCACTTTCTCTAATTCTTGAAAGAAAGAAGGGTAAAGAGCCAATGATTGAGCAAGAACAATTTCCTAAAATGTAAGAAGGGGGAATGGCAAAGGAAGAAGAAGAGCTAGTAAGGGAAATGGTGATATCAAGAGTACAATAGAGGAAGAGAAGAGAAAAATGCAATTTCTTGAGGAGAAATTAAAAAGGAAAGAAGAAGAGTTGCAACAGTCTATGAATAAAACATAAGAAATGAAAAAGGAAATGGAGGAAAAAGAAAATACTTTGCAAGGACAGTTAAACAAAATAGAGGAGGCTTTATAGTAGGCTAATGCACAGGCATTAGCAAGTGTAGAGGAAATAACAAGGTTAAGGGAAAAGTTAGAAAAAAAGGAGGAAAATTTAAGATAGACATCCAACAAATTACATTTTCAAGAGGCTTCCACCTCATCTACTCCACCTAGATACCCCTCTTTACCTCCTATTCCACCACCTGTTCCAAGAAGATACCTTTCTCTAACAGCTATAAAACTTAAACAAGAAAATCATCATTTGAAAAATCAAATTCAATAGTTGGAGAAAGAAAGAGATGAAGCAAATGAAAGGCTTGAGCAAGTTGTAGAATTGTCCTTTGCAATGTTGTCCATGAGGAAACCATCCGGTTTATATACATTATTTTTGAGGGAAAGATTTCTCCAATGGAAAATCAATCAACTAGTTCTAAAGAGAAAAACTGATTATAATGATGACAATGATTTTCTAGAAGAATTTTATATGAGTCATCCAACTGTTCAGAATCAGATGTGCGAATACTTCCAACATGGTTTTCTTCTTAGGAATTTTCCTCAATCATTTCTAAAAAAATTTGTAGGAGAATTACAAATCAGGTCTTTTGTATCATTGTTGCAAAATCAAGTTGAATGGGAAAATCAGATAGCTCAGTATAGAGATGCATAGATGAAATTGGGTCTCCCTATGAGAGATGAAATCCCTTGGTCAATGAATTTCAAAGGCAGATTCTGATATTTTGCACTATCATAGAAAATAGCACCAGTTTATAGGTGGAATTTACCTAAAAGCATTCATGTTTTCAATAATATGCAAGATCAACTTCCATACAGAGCTCTGGCTATAGTAAGAGAGAGGTTTCACAACATTCTAGTGCCATTGAGAAGAAGAGAACCCATCTCTCCACAAAATATTACCTGGTGTCTCACTAGAATAAGAACTTTGATTGATGTCATAAAAGAGTAGCAAGTCAATTGGATTGGAATGAGATTTAGACCACCCTTAATCATAATGCCTACACCTACATTAGATGCATCGCCACAATTTATAGGGGAAATTTTGAGAGATTGGATGAAATAAATTGAACAATTGAATGGGTATGCTCATTCTAGGACCTTCTTACAATATATGTTGGAATGTGCTGATGTGTTGCAATGTGCTGATATGGTTACCTAGATAGTGAGCAGAAATGAAAATTTTCCAGATCCTCAACCATGAGGACATGGTTGACAACGAGAGGGGGAGAATGATGAGTGTTCTAAATGATACTTTAAATGTTCATTTTGTGCTGACTAAAACTTTATTATACTATTAATTAGCAATGTTGGTGGTAGAATATATGCTTTTATGTTTGCTTTTTTTGCTTTGTATTTAACTAGTTAGGGATTATATTAGAAATAATATTTTGCATTGAATGTATCGCTTTTAATGATGTTAATAATAGAATAACTATTCAAATTGAAATATTTGTTGTCACATTAGCATCCTATTTTTAAGGATTTCGTTCAGGTGATCAACGGCTTACTTCATGATGTGGATTTGTTAAACTCTCTGCTTAACAAATGTGGAATCAATCACACTCTTGATCGCTCTAGCTGGATACTAATTCATCATAATTTCAAATCGACTTCTCTAGTTGGTTGGGAAACTTCTTGTTCAATTGTTAGGTGGTGAAATTCTCTTTGATATGTTCAGTTCTATTTCAGTTTTGGATTGTTGTTTTGTATCTTGGTGGGTAGCGCCATGATTTTGAATTTGAATAAGGGATATGCCTATAAATATCCATCTTTAGGGATAGTCTGAAGTTAGATAATTTTTCGCTTGATATTGTAATGACTGTAATACACACTTTTGTTCTATTTCCCCTATTTGGGCCAGTTTGAATGCAAATAAGAAGTTAATCCAAATCTCAGTGTTAGAGGTCCTGCCAGAGGAAGATCAGGGCCTACTCAACTAAAGGAGGTGATCTGTGTTGTATTCTTTTGACTCAGTTAATTTATGTTCAGTTTATATCAATTAAAAAGTTAACAATCTTGATTTTTGTTTTAATCATTGTTAGTAACTGTATATATTCATAATTTTTAGATTAGTTCATCGTGATTTTAAGATAAGTTATTATGCTCCACTGTAGATTAATATTTATTTGTCTACTTTAGATTTGAATGTTGTTCATAGGAATTAGACTTAGTAACTATTTTCAAATGCATGATGGTTTTGGAAAAATAAATAATGATGATTGATGTGAAGATAAAACCAAAGCTTATTTGGAACTCACTCATGGAATTTAGTGTTGTTGTTTTCTAGATTAATATTTATTTTATTGCAAGAGTAAAATAGACTTTATTTTCAAGTAAAATAAGATAGGAATTGAATTCTAAATTTTAGATTAAGTGTGAATTTATTTGCATTTTAATTCTTCCATGAATCAATTACAATTAAGTTAGGCTTAGTCTGAACTAAGTTACTGGAGTTTTAATAAGCATTAGTTAAGGAATAAGTTAGAATTAATTCCTTAGAAATTAGTTGTTAAGTTCCACTCCTGAGAGCTCCTGAAGGCTTCTGAAGGAGTAAGACTAAAATCAAAAGTCACTGTTTACAGTCCAAAACCCCCCAATTTTTGGAGACATCCTTATTGCATATAGCTCTAAGACACACTCGGCTCGATAATTGAAGGATTAAATGATGCAAGAAGTGACACCAATGGCCTTGCCCATCAAGGGCTATAATGTTTGATCAAGAGGGTATTGGTTAAGTTTTTGATTGTTGGGTAGGGGAAGTGTCTTTTAGGTCTGCGTCCCCCTAATGTTGTTTTGAATGGTTGTTCTTTACTATGTTGTACTAATCTGTAAGGGTCAGGGCCCTTTCCCTGCTTAATCAAAAACAAATTAATGAAAAAACATAAAATTCTAATTACTTTTAGAAAACTTACCTTCAAAACCTAATTTTTTTTAGAGCCTACCTAAGTCATACATCAAAACCTAAAAAAAAACAAATCCAAATTTGCATTGATTTGAAAGTTATGGTGGAAACAAAAATGTTGGCCCACATCATAGTTTTGATACCACTTGTTATGATATTTCTTGGAAATATTTATAAAAATCAGAAATATAGTAGACCACTTCAAGGGGTGACCTCCAATAATCATATAATATATGAATTCGATATTGTATGATATGATGATATGGGAGAAATTTATCTTCCTTATTTATAGGCTAAACTATGTAGGGACATACCCCTTTATCCCAATTAAGAGGTATTAATGTATAACTAATATTTATGTTAGGGTTAAGCATGCCACAAGTGCTTATCCTTAGGAATATATAATATATTCTTGAGAATATATTATATTAGGATCATAACATAGCCTCCCATCTCATTAATATTTCTCCTTTTGGAAAAGACCCCATGCTCTTTTAGCACATGGGTCTTTCTTCCAAAAGTACCTAAAAGGAATTTTTAATTATTTTATTCATTTTCATCTCATACTTTGGGAGTATGGGACAAGAAATGCCTTTATGGCAAGTATCTTCCCCATTCCCTAAGGTACCTTTGTAGTACCAATCTCCCTCTCAAGTTCTCTCATTGTGACACTTGTCACAATCTTGAGGCTTGAGAGATCATCTCCCTCTCATTCACTCTCCTCTTTCCAAGTGGCATCATCCTATGCCTTGAGAGAACATCTCCATCCTCCACCCTCAATTTCCTAAGATCTCATCCTAGTCATCCATCTAACTCCTCTCCTCATATACTCAACACTTCGCCATTTTCACATCATCATGCAACTTTGAGCAATTTAGCAACATTATGCTATCGAAATTGAGTGAGCACACATACAATCTAGTCATCTTAGAAAAATCTAAGCATAGAGGGATTCATCATGCGTGAATTTCATTAAAACTCACCAAGGTTTGAGTTCTCTTGGCTTAATTTGATTGTTGCTTTGTTTATGTGTTTTGAGTGGTTTTCTTATTATCTTCATTCTATTTGAATGTCATATTTCATTGCACACATATTGGCACACCTAGTGGGACCCACTTCATGAGTCAACTAATTAAAATTTAGATTTTTGAGTTTTTTTATGTCTACGAGTTTACACAAAGGTGGATACGTTACTATATGGGCAAATAATTTTTTTGAATGGGCGGACCCAATTCTATAAAGGAAACTTTGCTTCATTAACAGGTTGGCTTGTAGGTACTTGAGCGAATCTATTCTATACATGGGAAAAATTGCTTAAATTTGGGCAATTATGTTACACGGGTGGTTACATTAATTTCAGGGTGACTCTACTAAAATTGAGACCTGATTAAGCTACATTTGGGTGGTTAAATTAATTTTGGTGTGACTCTACCAAAATCAAAGGTGATTAAGTATTACTTGGGTGATCTTGTGAATTTCAAGGTGATATCATGGATTTTGAAGTGGTTACATAGCACTTGAATTATTCTTCTTGTTTCAAGGCGGTTGTGTATCATTCAAGCAAATACATGTTGTATTTGGGTGAACCTATAGGTATAATACTTGTTTACATTTTATTACATTTTAATCATCTTTCATAGGTTTTGATACTAATACACTAACTTGTCTCTAGCCTTCTAATTGCACTAATGATTTTTTGCAACCTTGAATAGTTGAATACTAATGATTTAAACCTCTAACATTGTTTCCTACAAGACATGGCCAAAGACTTTGTTTTTTCCACTAATCTAGGAACACTTCAATTTTTCTAAAGGGTTAATTTATTATTTGTTATGTTTGGGGTCCTCCATTGATGTATGCTCTCCCCTTGCACCTTTCAGTGAGCTTGGAGATTAGAAATTGTGGATCAACCTAAGTCTTGTAGTGTATTCCTAGGAGTGCTAGTTTGCGTGTGCTCTCTCCTTGTGCATTGTACGATCTTGGAGATCTTAAATTCCTAGTATATCCTTCCCTTTAGGAGGCCTACTTGGGGATCTCATCACCTCAAGGGACAACCTCAAGCACTTGAACTAATGGAGTAAATAAAGGGGGGAGAACAAAAATTATAACCCAATCTAGTCATGTTGTGTTTAGTGAAGCTTTGATACTTTGGTGATACCAAGCTAAGAGTGCAGGGTTGGTCCTAACAACTTAGCTGATTTTCTCAACCCACACTTGTGATAGGTTAATGTTCACAGATGTTCCTCATGTACCCTCTTAGTATGTAGAGTACTCACTTGATTTCCCATACTAGCCTAACTTAAGACCATTTGATTGTCAATCAATGTGGTACATGGAATGCAAATAATACCTTGAAGTTACTCATGATGTACTTTTATGCACTAAGATAAACATTATTGAGACATCACCTTTTAGCCACCATTGGTAAGAGATTCTTCACCCTTTTTGGTTGTGATATATAACTATCTATCTAGAAACAAGTGTATAGTATTAGCGCTTTCATTATGAGCCTACACTGATTGTCAATCCTACTTGACTAATCTAGGTTTGTGTTATTTGGTTTGTATTCTTGTGATTACCCAAATGTATTCATTCCATCCATTTAGCATCAATTTGTGTTGTGTATTTTATGATGATTCCTTTTGTCATTTGGTCAATGTAATCCTTGAGTGATTCTACCCTATTCTTGGGTGATTTTTTTCCTTCTTGGGTGGATATGATATGTACTTGGGTGATTTTTCTCCTATTTAAATCCTTGGTCATGCATACTCTTCAGTGGATTTTCTTTGTTCTTGGGTGGTTGCACTCCTTCTTGGATGATTCTTCTTTGGTCTTGGGTGGTCCTATTATTGGTTGATCTTGTGTCTCATTGGGCGATTATGCTTTAGTCTTGGGTAGTTCTGTTCTTGAGCGATCTTGTGTTTAGTAGGGTGATTTTGTATTGTACTTGGGAAATTCTATCTAGTATCTTGTGCTAATATTTTTTGGGTGATTTTGTTCCTATTTGGGTGGATTTGTGTTGTTCTTAGGCAATTACACTCTTGGTAATTCCCATTATTTCTTGGGCAAATCTATGTTGTTCTTGGGCATCTCTATAGTCCATAGAAAATCCAGAGAGCTAATCCTTTTAACCATAGATAGCCAATGTCATTCTAAGGCTAACCTTATGATAAAATAATTTTTACCATCCATATCCAACTCATGCCAATCATTTTTGTCATAACACCCCTTCCAAAGTCAATTGAAGTTTCATCCTCTTGACACAAGGACTTACCTAAACATATATTATCATCATCCCCATCATCCTAAATTGAAATGTAGTCTCTTGTCATTAGTTTGAAAACCTAAAATCCTAAATAAAACCATCATCATCATGCTTTCTTAGGAAATTTCCTATCCTAAGGTAGTAATCCTTCTCATTTGATCTATTTCACCTTGTGCTAGAGGTATAGTTTGCATCAAAATCACTAGTTCTTGAGAACTTTGCCTATCTCAAGTATCATCCAATTACCCTCATCACTCGTGCTTGAGAACTTTTCCTATCTCAAGTATAATCCAATCACCCTCATCACTTATGCTTGAGAAATTTACCTATCTCAAGTAGAAACCAATCACCTTCATTGCTCATGCTTGGAAAATTTTCCTATCTCAAGTATCAATCTAATCAATCACCATCAATATAGGTTCTTAATAATAGTTAGAGTGCTAAATAAAATGTCAAATCCTCCATCTGATCACTCTTATTTAGTCTCATCCTTGGGCTTAGATTCATCACCTTTTGATCAATCATCATCTAATCTTTCATGTCCGACACTAAACATTTACATCTTAGAAAACTCATGCAACAACAACAATGACGAAGACAACATCAATATTATCTCTACACTACCAATTTTCCCAGTAGTGGAGAACCCCAACACCCCAACATGCAAGGGGGACCATCAAATCCCACCTATCCTCATGACCTTGTATCCATTTAGGAGGAGATAGTTTCTCAACCCAAACTCACTCTTAGTCTTTAGGAGAACTAAAAAAATCCCACTAATGTATGTATGGTGGATCATCTCATAAATTCACAAGAGAAATCTATCCACTTCTCATGTATGGTGTCAAATTTCCACCAAGATTTGATTTGTCACAATATTTGGACATCGTGCGACCATCTATCCCTCAAAATCCTCCTAAAAATTTATGGGGTCCCATATTGGACTTTGGGAATGATGTAGTGATCTAGGTACCACCATCCCCCATCTAAATTTCTAAATTAGAATTAGGATTAGGGCTCAGTCCTATTCATGGTCCTATTCTTGCATCCTTTACCCAACTTCAGAGTTCAATTTCACAAAACATACAACCTTCCATTTCACAAACATTGGTCCATATTGCACCTCATGGTAATCTAGTGGTTCTTGTGTCTAATACTCCTACATTGGCACCTTATCACATTCCTCTTATACCGGTTTAGCCATGTTCGACCCAATTGGAATATGATACCTCCCACCTCCCCTTTTCATCCTTTTCTTACATCTCAACTTCCACTCACATTCCACAATATTATCCTAATACACCTCCTCAATTGTATCATAATCCTCATCTGGATAATCGTATTTCTACCCACCTTAGCATCAACATCCCACATCAATACCTCACCTTGATACCATCATATCATAAGATCAATACCTCAATCAACCTCCAAATTCTCCACATCTTACCCAACATAAATACATCCCACTAGATCCATCACACCAGTCTTATCCACCTCCACTACCCCAACATCCCTCACATCAATCTCAACAACCTTCACAATAATACACCGATGCTCAACCATCATACAACAATTCAATCCAATATATGTCACAATCCTATCCTTCTCAACCACTTCAACAATCATCCAATAATCCCCCTCAATATCAATCACATCAATCTCAATCATTTCAACGACATTTTACTTCAATCTACCTCAACATCAACCTCATCCATCTCAACCTCTTCCACAATCATAAGGAAATCCTCTTCAACATCCATCTCATCAATCTCAACTACCTCAGCAACAATCATACAACAATCCTCCTCACCACTAATCATATCCATCTCAATCTCCACAACCATCATATTTCAATCCTCTATTGCCTCATCAACAACCATATTTTAATCCACTTCCAAATCTAACTTACCATGCTCCACCTTCACAAAATCAATTCATCAACCAACCAAGTTCCAATCTTGTGGTTCCTCTGCCACCAATGGCTCCTAATCAAGAATGGGAGGATATGAAATTTGCACTTGTGGATTTGCAAGCCAAAAACACCAAGAAGTCATTTAAATTTGAATAATTATGTCCATATCCCTTCAATCATACAATGACAACTATCTTCTTCACTTGTTTTCTTGAAGTTTGGGAGGTCAGGTGTTGGAACAGTTTCTCCAACTTCTCCATAGCTCCATTACCACCTTTGCAGAATTATCCAAAAAATTTGTTGCCAACTTCTCCTATAATCTTGAGCATGAAGTAACCATGCTCGATCTTTGCAAAAAAACAACATAGTGGAGAAAGATTTTTCAGGTTACTTGCAAAGGTGGAGAGCTTAGGATAGTCGTCTTTCATGGCCCCAACCCAAGAAGAAATTGATAAATATATTTGTTCAAAATGTAAACACAAAAATGGCTTTCCACTTTCAAATACATTGTATGCCCTCATTTGATGAAATCATAGAGAAGGGTGTCACTATTGAAGAGGTACTCATAGCTAAGGGTTTGGTCAAGATTTATAAAGAAAACAATGACAAACCCCACTTTTGGAATAAGAAAAAGAATGTCATCAATGATAGTGTCACGGATACCAAACACGTTCAAGTTTCTAAGAATCATAACCACCTATCCTACCACAAATGTTATATCCATTCCTCAAGATGCAACTTGACCCACTAATCAAAGCAATACAAAACACAACTTCACTCCTTTGAGAGAACCACTTGATGTTTTGTTTCATAAGTTGGTGCAAGACAATGCAGTCACATATCTAGTCACCCAGCCATGCAATGACACCAAGCCCAAGCCTAATTGGTTTAACGATATCAAGTATTATGATTATCATAGGAATAAGGGACACTACAAATAAATGTATGAAGCTTAAGAATTATGTCCAATAACTTATTGATAGAGGTGACATAACCCCTGAGGGAACTCAATCCCCTTTATTTAATGCTCAAATTCAAATATATTAGAATGCTTTCCCAAAACATTCTCAAGGCCCTAACATCTCCAATGTTAATACTATTTCATTTAATCCTCAAAGCAATAATCAACATAATTGAATCAACAATGTTAATTACAATAGGGTCCTCTTTAATTATGACAATGTGGTTGGTTGTATTACACAAGTTGATCCACATGTGGCCATGATTAGGGTAAAATATAAAGAGCCTTAGTGTCTTGTGACATCTAGATGTGGTCAAATTACTATCCTCAATCCATCCAATACATCCCCACCAAATCCTCATTATAACATCTTGGATCACCTAGGGAAGACCCCTACACAAATCTCTATTTTGGATCTCTTAAAGTCCTCCACTATCCACTAGAAGATCCTTACCCAGGATTTACAAGATGCTTTTGTCCCTACCAATATTGATCCCACACAATTCCAAGCTATAGTAGGGCACCTTTCCTCCACTTATCAATTGGGATTTAGTCAAAATAACATGCCACCAATCGATCCTTCCCATAATCATCTATTACACATTGAAGTCCTTGTTGCCAAACATAAAGTGAAAATTATTGTTGGATAATGTTTTTCCATCAATTTGTGTACATTAAAATTCATAAATCAAGTAGGGTATACTTAAGCTAACATCACCATCAAGGCCTATGATAATATAGAAAGAGAGTTTGAGGGCAACATTTGTCTCATGATCCAAGTGGATCAAACACTACAGTATACAACATGTCATGTCATTGATCTTTATCTCCCATGCAACATTCTCCTCATTCACCCATGGATTCATGCCACGTAGGTTGTTCCATACACATACCATCAATGCCTCAATTTCCCCCATAATAGCATTGAAGTTGCGATTCATGCTGATCCTCATCCTTTTGAGTATTTTGATACTCTTGAGGCCTCATTTCCCCATTCTCATCATTGTTCAAGAATAAAATTGTGCCTCTTAATGCAAGTTCATCTTCATCTTACATTGATCCCAACAAATTATCTTCTCCATCCATTCCCTCCACTCTCATCGAATCCACATTTTCTAAAGTCAATATCAATGATAAGGGTTGTGGAGAATATTAAATGACCAATGCTCTCAATGTGGGCTCCATGATCCTTACTTGACATGCTTTCAAGAAACCATCCCCTCAAAAGTCCCAAAAACCACTAGTTACCAAGAGTTTTGGGTCTACAATTTTCCAATATCCAGGCACCTTGGGACAATAACGAAGTGAAGAAGATACTAGTCAATGGGTATACCAAGAAGAACCCAAGAACACTAATAATCTCTTAGAGTATTTTTAGGAAGCCTATCCTATTCCTCATCAGATGGCTCAAAAGGTTAATTATCAAGGAAAATTATGAGGTATTCATGAGCAAGGTATACTCCAACCCCTAGAAACACATGCTAACAAGAAACATCAAGGACTTAGATATAGATCTAAACTAAGTGAGCTCTCTACATCACTAAGCACTTCTAATAATGTTGAAATGGATTATGTTCTCATGGAAGACATCACAGAAGAAATCATCAATTTTTCTTACGATTATTTAAATGTTTTCTCCATTTTTTCCACCATCATCCTTATCATTGACCTCCCATATTGCCACCCCAAACTCATTGATTGGGACCAACATGGATCCACCCGTATTGAAGTATTTAAAAATTATGAAGTATTCATAAAATTCATGGGATTATGTGAGGGAATGCCTCTTTGGGACCACTGATCCAATTTTTTATACACACTAGATCAATAGGCGTATTTTGGGGAAGATGAAATCCTTAACCACAAAAGTGAAAATCAAAATGAAAAATCAACAATATTTTAGTGAAAACCTCCCTAAGGCACTTATATATCTATCAAAAGTAAAAACAAAGGGTGTATCCTCTAATGAAATCCTCTTTGAGGCTTTAAAGGATGAGGATGTTCATCTTCCCCTCGTGGGTGCACAACAACCAGAAAGGTCCATTATTTTGATGATAGAAATCAAAGAGATTAACTTTGGGACTAGAACTAAACCCCATATCACATATGTGGTAAACTCTTTATCAATGAATGAATACTAGGTATATTCCAATATTCTTCAAAAGGGATCTATCGAATTTTCATGTCCATACTCTAATATGCCTGTGCTTGATCCAACTTTGGTTGTTCATCTTGATTCCATTGCACCATCTGCATCCTCTCTTTTTTGAAATTCATCTATGATTGTCTCATGCTCTTCCATATAAATTTTCCATAGCTCTTTATTTGTAGGTCTTCCACAATACCTCACTAGTTTTATATTTGTTTCCACCACCAAATTTTAGTAGTATATAATCTTCTTATGTGTTTCATAATCTTCAAATGTAGGAAAACCATTCTTCCTTATTAGGTATTTTCATAACCAAGTGCCAACAACCACCACCAAACCTATTGGATAATGATAACCATCATCATCTTCTCGAGGTGCTATTAACTTATGTTTAGTATCCATACAATGACCCAACCAATATTTGATTTCCTCTTCATTCTCCTTAGGTGCAAAAACAACATGCACATGTCCTGAAAACAAATTTTGATTCAAGAACTTGTGTGTCCATATAATTTGACCAATCTACATACATGCATTCATACACATAAATAAATAAAAGCATTAAAAACTAGTAACAAAGTAAAATAAAATGAAATAAATTGAATTAAATTACCTCCTTGTACAAGGTTTGAAACAAAATCATAGTCGTCTGATACAAACACTTGATCATTGTATTTAATTTTTGTTTCATATTGATTGTGTGCTTATGCAGGTGTCAATGATATTTTCTTCCACTCTTCAACCCATTTTGTATTCTCACATGCTTCACAATCTTCTAAAATACAAAACTAACAAAAACATGCAATCTCCCTTGTCTAGATAGTCAATGTGCTTGCATTCAAACTCTTAAATGAATTCCATTTAGTAGATACACTAATTGTCTCATAATCAAGTCTAGGTAGAATGTTCTCTTCTTCAAACCACCGAAAGCATCGACAAACTATAGAGTACTCGCTTGATCTTGTAGATAATTTTGTATTGCACCAATCCACAATCCCACAGGCATCTTTAAATTTTACAACATCCTCAAATTTCAATTGTTCTCTAGAAAGAATTCTTTTAACACACACACCAGCTCCATCATGTTCTCCTTTACCATGTCCAACTTCAAAAAAACTCCACATATGTTGGACATTATGTTCCTTATGAACCCTACTTAACCAATAGAACATTCAAGCATTCTTGAACTATCATGTATAATTATCTGACCATATGAGATGTTCTATCATCTGGATTACTCTTTCTCTTAAATTTGTATAAAATATATTGAAATAGTACTAAACAATTTTTGACAAGTGTAACTGGTTGTCACTCAAATAGAAATGATACTCCCTAAAAAAGTTTCTATCATCCTTTGTGCTATCATCTACATAACTATATACAATAAGAACAAATATAGCCACTTACACTGAATTGTAATATTGTGATTGGATTTCCTCTTATGGAGCAAGACTATATATAGTTTTCTGTAAAATCAACCACTAATAGTATAGTTCTATCTGGAAATGTGTTTCTACATGTGTGAAATTGTCCATCAAGCCATTGAGCATGTTGAGAGTGTTTGACATATTTTGGTACAATCTTACTCTTAAATTATGATATGAATGCATGTACAATAATTTTTTCTATAACTAAATCACAATGCTTTCCAAATTTTCCATATTTTAAAGAATACTCAACATTCTCAAATCTTTTAACATCCACTAATTGTTGTCCAAAATCATTTTCAACACTTTCATGCATACAAACTCCTAAGAATGAAAGATTGCCACAGCTAGTGCATTGTCTAGAAATACATGAACTTAAATAATATCGTTTCCCATTAGATCTTTCACAAAACAACTTGCTATAAAATCCTTGATTGTTTTAGGTGGCATATTAATACCACATTCCTGCATAATCATGTTAGTATGTAAATTACAACGTATATATCAAAAAACATCATAATAATAACAAATTTGCACATGCATTTTTTACAACAACAAGATATTCATTGCTTATTAATTTTCACATACTAAGGTTTACATTTTTCAAAAGATCTTTGAATTATTTTAATATTACCAAGTAACATTGAATCACCACAAAAATTTCTATAAAATTCAGTTGGAGTTGTGTCTAATAGGTGTTTTGGATGAGGATCACGAACTTTGGACCTCATTCTTAATTTCAAAACATCTCTAGCATTAGATGATACCCTAGTATTATCATGCCAATATTTTTCAATCAAAGATTTGATTTCAATATTCAATTTCATGTTAGACCTCGGGAGTCAACCACTAAAACTCCAACGTTGGTTGATTGGATCATTTTCTATACTTTCTCTTCTCTTTGCTGCTCTTACCAATGTTTTAGGATGTATTTTTAGAATTTCACTAAGATTGCTTAACATTCTTTTATTCAAAGTTGTTTTATTAACTATAATAGTTTGTTGTGCCACATTCTTATCTTTAGATTGAATATTCTTTCCAATAGACTCAATGGTACTAGCAACAATAAATATAGCATGTTTAAGTGATTCATCTTTTCTTGTCATTTTAACAAAAATGCCTAACTTTTTCATTACTTTTTTAATTTTCCACATTCTTATCAATTGCATCATGAGTTGACATTGAAATGATAGTTTTTTATGATAAACAAATTCTTTGTATAATCTATTGGCATGAGTTCTTATTTGTTTCCAATCTTACCAAGAAGATTATCCAAAATAGTACTTTCAATTTTTTTAAAAATATTTTCATTTTTAACATCACAAGGGTTTTCATTTTTTATTTTCAACTTCAAAAGGATTTTCATTTTCATCAACAAAATAGTTTTCATTTTCATTTTCAAAAAAAGAATTTTCATTTTCATTTTCAACAACAAAAATTTTCATCTTCATTTTCAACAACAAAATGGTTTTCATTTTTTTCAACAACAAAATGATTTTCATTTTTATTTTCAACAAAAAAATGATTTTCATTTTCATTTTCAACAACAAAACAATTTTCATCTTCATTTTCAACAACAAAACTATTTTCATTTTCATTTTGAACAACAAAATGATTTTCATTTTTGTTTTCAACAAGAAAAAGTATAAATTCATTATCTCTACGAATATTATCAATCTCAACATCGTTAAATCCAACTTGTTTTAAATCTTCTGCAATCAAACTTTCCATATCATTCAAAGGTGGATTTGAAGATGTACTTGGTTTTGTGCCTATTATCACATTCTCCATAGCATTGAAAGGTGGATTTGAAGATATACCAGGATTAGTTTGTATAATCGTACTATTTTCCACATTCACTTCTTATAAATTTGCATCATCTACATCCATGGTCTCTCCAATGTTTTTATCTTCAACAGTTGTGGAATTGGATACTTCAAAATTATTCATTGATTGAATCCTCATTCTTATATATCTTTATCTTTTTGACTCCTCTCTCTTTGCTTGGATTTATTTAGGGGTCAATACCTTCATATCTTTCCTCTTATTATGACATTGTGATCCCATGATTACAAAATTCTGAAGTACAAATGAATTTCAATAGTGAAAGTCTTCCTTCTTTGTTCCTCCTTTAAATGAGTAGAAAATGAACACAATTCCACTCAAAAATTGTCCCAATGATGCCTCCTTTCAAAATTCAAATCAAATTACAAGTTCAAGAGCTTGTAGAAGAAAAAATTCGACAGAAAATAGGTGAAATTGTCATTGTTGGTCATACACATTCAAGTTGCAGAATTGACAATAATTTTTTTAGCAGTAAAAATTAAAAAAAGTAGTAAAAAAAGAAACAAAATCCTGTAGTAAATGGTATCCCATTTTATAATCAGGATCTTGTTTAGAAATGGGATCCCATTTAGAAATAGGATCTTGTTTCATTTTCCAACGGTTAAAATAATAAATGAAGGAAACGGGATCCCATTTACTAAACCTGGATCCCATTTTTTAAAATTTGAATTTTTGGTCGGGTTTTTGCTTTGTTTTTCAGTTCATAAAAAGGCTTGGGGATTAGAACTTGAGCTTTGGACCTAGTTTTACCTGCAACTTGAAGGTCATGTCAATGTCACAAGAAAAGAGTGACTTTGGACATATGTTTGAAGATATTTTTTTGTAAATTTTTTTGACAAAATTAAAACCCATTATAGATGAGATAGTGTAGATTCCAAATACATTTTTTTTTACAATTGGATTATTTTTTCTATTTTTCAATTAATTTTTGATGAAATTGGTCTATGAACTTGAAATATCAAGGGATTTTTAGTATTTTAATAACTTTTTATTAAAATATTTTTTTGAAAAATGAATTATACGAAAGCATTCTTCAAACAATTCTTAAATTCAATTTGAAAAAAAATAAAAAATGATAAGTTTTGGTCATCTTATATGTGACGTACATGATGATTTTTCAAAACAACAAATATGGCCAATAAAAAATTAACAAAAAATATATTAAAAAAATTACAAAAAATATCGTGAGCATTCTTCAGTGTGTTACAAATATTTCCTAAAAGGATTAAGAAAAATACGATTATTTAGGTCAAAATATGGATGATGTACACGTGCATGGTATGGCAAAAAAGGTGACTTTTAAACAATGGTTTTTAGAAATGCCTATTGAAAATAAATTTGTATCTTTTGGGTATTAAAATAAATTACATATTTGGAAACAAGAATTCGAGTACTACATTTTATGATTAATGACTTTTTCAAGATTCCATCTCTAAGTGCTTCAAATTTTAAGGTCAAATGTGACAAATTCTAAAAATCAGGGAAACACCAACTTCTTGCACACACCCAACCACTTCACTAGTCATTTTGAGCTAACTTAGTGTGTGCTAAGTTGAATTGTGTGCTTGATTACTATATTTAAGTAAATTCACTCATTCAGTTTAAGATCATCATAAACAACCTAGATCATTCTTATTTACCACATCCAAAGTGATATTTTAGAGTATAAAAATAATTTAGTAGAGTTTATATTAGAACACATTATCTTAGGATCATTACATGCATGCTTGTTAAGTCAACACTCATTTTTTCATAGCTAAAAAATTAGCTTTGCTAGGGGTTTGATCAAGAACTTGATCCTAATTATCCAATAGATTCTCCCAAAATCTATTTGTAAACATTACATGTCCTTACACATATTTAGACAACATAAAGGAAAATAAAACCTAACAGTCTATTCTACTAGATCAAATCCATGAGTTACAAATCATACTTTTACATTGGTTTAGATACACACTTATAAAGATTAGTTCCACACTCATGTAAGTGATTTAAGTAAAAAATAATAATTTTTTAGAACACGAGATCTTCATCTCTATCAACCTTGAAATTCCATAGGTATTAATGAATCAATTTCTAATATCCATCATAACATAGATCTATGATAGTGATTGACTCCCCTACCAAAAGGGAGATCAAAATAGTAAAATCATGGAACATAAACCTGGAGACCAACTCCTTTGATAACTCCAAGTCTCTAGCTAGAAGAAACACAATTTGAAACCCCCCGAGGATTGGTTGGTTCAAACTGAATTTTGACGGAGCAACTAAAGGGAACCCTGGTATGGCCAGTATTGGTGGCATTATCAAGGATTGCAAGGGTAACTTTGTTGTTGGGTTTGTTAGAGGAATAAGCATACAGTCTTCTATGACAGCAGAATCCTGAGTGCTGCTCAAGGGCATTAAGATAGTTGTCTCTCTAGGCATAAAAAATCTGCACATTGAAGGGGACTCTATGACAGTGATTGACTCTGTTAATCATTGTCCTTTTCATGGTTGGAACATCGGGGATATCCTTCTAGACATAAATTTTTTGACTGTAAAATTGAAAAGGAAGCATTTGTCTCACACCTTTCGTGAAGGTAACCAAGTGGTGGATGACCTGGCCAACTTGGGTTCCTCTTGGAGTCTATGCAAATGTTGGAAAAGACTTGAGGCTCTACCGACAAATATACAAGGATTGATCCTTGTGGAAAAAAAATATATAATTGTGTAATGGTGGCCAACAATGGTAATTTTTGTAGGTACAGGTGGCACTACACGTTAGGGCCTTTGATGATGAGGACTAATCTAGATGATGTGCGAGTTTAAAGCGGGATGTTGAGTGGTTCTTAGGTTTCACAACTATGTATGGTGGGGTCCTTCACCTTTATTGGTTGTCTTATCATATCACATTTCTCATCAAATCTTTAGGAATGTGTGTATTGTGATGTTTATCTCCAACTTGCTTAATATTTATTTTCTGATCAAGCTAATGATGACCATAAGATTTTATGAGGCATACTTAAAGAATTCAAAATTTGGCCCTGCTGCTAAAAGGTATGGGAAAATGTGTAAGCTCAATGTGACTTATGGAATGTTGGGTATTAATTATCCAATATTTTTTTTATCATGGCTTATTGCTTAAGCTTATTGTACTTAAGGAGATATTTTGGCTCCGTGTCATTGGGGATGACCACCAGAGTGTGTAAACTTCATAAAGCTTTTATTATGCCTTCTTTCCCTTGGTGGTGTGGTAATGATGTTTTAAGGGTGGGTAAAATCATCGGTGGCCAATCCAATTTTTGGCTAACTTTGTTTTCCTAGACTAGTTTCTATGTGTTGTGTGGTGAGATGGCTGGCGATAGGGTCAAGACTAAGCCCGACAACTACGATGAATTTCACAAGGACCCCATTGTGTGGCACATCTGTATGGAGGGGGTTTAGAGCCACCGTAAGAAAGTCTGGTGGGTCATGTTGAAAAAAATGTTGGCTCAATTTGCTGGTTCATGGAGGGATAGGAGAGTCACCATGGGTGGCATTTCATTTGAGGTTAATAAGGAAGTGATAGCCAAAGTGATGAGCCTCTCCTGCAATGACAAGAAGTACAAGAAACACACCAAAAATCAAGGCATTAAGAGTCTCAATGCCTTCTTCAGGGACAATGAGAAGTCGATTAAGAAGTAGCCGGGATTTAACAAAGAGGCACTTCCAAGACCTTGGGACAAGGTGTGTCTTGCTCTCATGAAATGCATTACTTTAGAAGGTAGATTTAAGGTTTTCTACTTTTATCATCCATCACTGCAAAACCACCTAAGGCACAAAATGATCCTTAGCTTTCCCTTCTTTTTGTTGGCCTCCCTTGAAATTTTGATTAAGGAATCCCATGAAGCTACCACTCTTAACCTCGACTAGTTGCCTCCCCTGTCTCTGCACCAGGGCCTCATTCTTAGGCTCTATCACTTCCATTTGGCCCTATGTCCCCCTAAACCCATCTTTGATGTTCATGTGGAAGAATTGGAGCCACTTGACCTTGCCTCTAATAAACCATCCCCTGCTGCTTCTATGGGTGCAAAGAGGAAAACCCCTCGCTTGAAAATGAACCCCATGCTGTGCTTAAATCTAAACTCCCATAAAAAAAGAAGGGGGAGGTCGGGTTGTCCCAGTCCAAGGATGCGACCGAATTGTGTGAGCTAAAAAACAAACCCACCAAGCTAGACAACAAACCCATGACAAAGAAAAAGGGGAAAAAAGACACTAAGTGCTAGGTAGAGTTGTCGGTCACTGATAGCGAGGGAAAGAGTGATACGGAAAAAGACTCCAAAGGTGACATTGTTGTGGTCACAAGTATTGACATGGGGATGAAACAAAAAAGCATTAGAAGGTCCCATAGATTGGCAAAGAACAAGAAAGGGATTTTGGTGGATGATATTTCTATTGATTCAGAGTGGACTGGCGGTGGAGTTGAATGCAAGAAGGACACTGTTGAGGAGGAAGAGGATTTTGTGGAGGGTCCCAACCACTTCTCAAACCTAAAGAAAATGATCAAAGATGACTCCATCCTCTCTTTGGATCCCAGGGCTATTGAGGAAGAGATGACTTGGTGGAAGAACGACAAGGACGAGGACATCAACAAGCTACGAGAGTGTGGAGAAACT
Source organism: Sequoia sempervirens (assembly GCA_007258455.2). Lineage (NCBI taxonomy): Eukaryota > Viridiplantae > Streptophyta > Pinopsida > Cupressales > Cupressaceae > Sequoia > Sequoia sempervirens. The sequence goes on along the minus strand of VDFB02145814.1, from coordinate 52,788 downwards.
TGAATGAAAATTCAATAGGTTGACCCATTTCACTATTAAGATAATTCACAAATCTTCCATTACACTTTCCAATGTCATCATGGAGGAGGAAGATAGGGATTCCTATCGTGAAGGTCGTTTTTGGCCCTGCAAGCTCTTCATGTAAAGGGTATGACACCCTGTAAATGCTGTTTAACTTATCTAAAACATAGCTCTATCATTAAATTTTAAGCTAATAATCACATTTATTTTTTTCAATTCTACATTTAATTTTAATAACTTAATTATCAATCCCAACTTATTTAATCTAGGTTAGTTATTTAATAATGGATTTTATTTGTTTAATTAGCCTAAAAAAATTTATTCTAAAGATATTTTCTCTCTACACTGTGAAGAACCAATTTATTTTTTTAATCTATTTTGGTTCTTCAATAGTGTAAGAGTTTGTATAGAATTCTCTATGTACCATACAAAATTTGGCTAAATATTGAAGCCACCCAATTTTTAAGAACTTCTATGGAAGCACAAGAGAGATTAATATGAGAGAATAATTCTATTCTATCAAAGGATGCAAATATACAATGATAATGAATTGAGATTTCAAAGGGAACTCCTTGGTTATATAGGCCAAGGTGAGACATAGGATTGCATAAGATTATGACATATGTCTTAATATTATGACAAGTGAGGCATAAAGTGATAACTATCCTATGTGTAACTTAAGTAAACTTAAGCAACATGTGTGAATAGGACCTAGGCGATGAATTAGCTTGGTAAAACACCCCTTTCACACCAACATATAGCCATGTAGTTGTGTGTGTGTATGCACACACAAGATTAGATAGAGATTAGTGATTATCAATAACATTTAACATTGTGATGAATTAGAGATCATAATAGTTATCATTTTTAGATTAAAGGACTATAATTTTATTTAATGGGCATGGAATTTATTGGTAGTAACATTCAAAGCTATGATAAGCTAGAGAACATAATATTCATTATGTGTAGGTTTAAGGATTTTGGTTTTATTTCTATTTTTTTTATATTAATGTTGATATAATATATAAGAGTGAAAAATACATACCTAACACTTTTCCCCTTTGTGTTGGAAACACTTTGATTTATTTATCTTATATGCAATGACTAGTATACAAGTCACATGTTTTTGCATAAAATTTAGCAAATAACTATAGTCTTGATTGAGATTGAATCAAAAAATCCAAAATATTTGGACTTGATCTATGGATTCCACATTCCTTGATAGGAATCAAATATATAGGGGCAGTTCTAAACCTAGTCCAAAATTACAGCTATGGTTTTCATCCCTCAAATTTCAAATTAAAATTTAATTATGTGTTTGAGCTTACCACTTTCTAATTAATTTTAATTTTTGACTTGATTAAAAAATATTCAAATTTACATGCTAAGGTATTGTGTAAAAGGAAAAACTCTAATTTAGTTTAGATATCCATTAGGTCCACCATCCACTAGAGAAACGTTATCTAAGTATCACTAGAGAAACATTGGATCATTAGAGAAATATATAACATCAATATTTGTATTAATAAAGATAGGTTGGACATATTGTATGGATAATCACCTAGTTTTGAACTTGTTCAAATGGTTAAATTAATTCTAGGGGTTCAACTAAGAAAATCCTAGCATAACGAACTAAAAAAATGTATTTTTAAATACCACTAGGTTCAAATATCAAAGGTGAACAAGTCTTTGATGATTAGAAGTGCACAAATTGAATTTGCAATAGAGGATCAAATAATTTTTGATTTAGGATTGAAGTCACAGACATAAAGATCAATTTTATTGAGAAATATGGTAAGTACTACAATGAAAGATTAAACAAATAGTAAAAAATGATTGATTGATCAAGGTATCATGTGAATAACCATTAAATTAGCCTAAAGAAGCATGCAAAAATATATATTGATAAATTAAAATAAAAAAGTAAACTTGTTCATTACACTAGATGTGCTTGGATAAACCTTTTTGGAAGAAAAATACATTACCAATTAGACAATGAGCTTGTGCTAATCAAGAAAAATTTACTACCATCAATACAATCCACCCAACTCATTAGTATACCAACATTATGGTAACAAAATAGTGCTCAACCGATAAATGACCCATAAAACCTCTATCTAATGCATCTAATTTTTAAATAAGTGAGAAGAGGAAACCACACGTAGTTTTACAAAACCATAGGCACCAAAAATTTGGTTAGTGACAAAACCCATGCCTCATGTGCAATTATGACTATAATTAGGATGGATATAATCATTACAAACACCTTTGATCACATTAATCTAGTAGGCATGCTTCCCCAAGTCTAGTGTAGAAGATGAAAACTAACATCATGGGTCTGTCATAAGGGTCTGACCAATTATGACAAGATACTCCACTATCTTGTATGTAATTCTAAGTGCTACATTAGGGAGATGGTCAAAAACATTAATGATGATGACCGTGTAACATCCAACTATAACCTCTCTTGTTAATGCCAATACAACAATATTTCAAGTCCCATAGAATTATAATTAAATAATTTTCTCTCATCTCTTCCATGGTCATCCAAGTACCCATTCTAAGAAATTTGGAGACACATACAAATATTAGACATATGATTGCAAGATTAATAACACACCCAATCCTATCAACTTTCATAATTGTAGAATTAAACTAGAGTAGAGGGTAAACTATTTAGTAGTCTATGTTTCAGATCTAATAACAAAGCACGAAATTAGATCATAAATATAGTCTACAACATAATATCTCTAAAATACAAACAAATTTAAATAATTACATCCTCTTAATAAATTTTGAAAAACATGCTTGTATAATATTATTTGCCTCAATAGTTTAATCCAAAATAATATGATCATATTTATTTACCTTAATTAATTTGAAAAAATGCACATAAGCATTTATTCCTTTTCAATATTAAAGATCATAACAATGATCAAATTTAGATTACATTTGTTTTTTTCTTCCATACGCATTCTTAAGAGATAATTTAATTTCTTATAAAATTAAGTATTGTTTTCATTATATCAATCAATTTCTTTTTAATGTTTTCATGAACTCAAACTTTTATTTATTTTTGCATTTAAACAAAGCAGAGTACTCATAAATAAGTAGCTAAAACCTAAGCAAAGTACTCATAAATAAGTAGCTAAAACCTTTATTGAGATTAGGTTGTCACTTTCTATTTATCTATTAATATACTATTCCTATTCAGAGTCTCTTCAACTATGAGCATTTGTTGTCTTCTTATTTATTGATTCATAGCCTATTCACATCGCTAAGTCCCTTCAACCATGAGCATTTGTCATCTTCCTATTAACCCATTAATACCCTAGTCCCATTAAGATGCCCCTTCAACTATGAGCATTGACAAGACACTCCAATAGCTAAAAAATAACAATACAACTAAATATCTAAGTGCCTTAAATTATAAATGACCATTTTAGATGGGAAATCCTAAAGATCATAAAAACTGATGGTTGGTGACATTTTATTGTACTAAAATTAAAGCAATCATTGTCTATAATTAGTGATCATGAGACATTTTCCTCTTTTTTCCTTTGAATATTTCTTAAATTATTATTTAAATATTACAATTATTCAATGTTTTATGTTAAAAAATATTGACGATTTGATCATCATTTTATTAAATCTCTTTTAATAAAATACTATCTTCTTATTCACACATATTTCTTTACTCAATAAATAAAATTTTAAATCTATTTTTTTTAAAGGGGTAAATATTTTTGACCTAAAATTATGAACCAATGAGGTCACAAACGGGGGACCTCATCCCCAATTTAAACATTCAACAATAATACCCCAGTGGAATTTGAATCTTGATAGTAAGAACAACACGCCAACAATTTAACCATCATACTATGCCACTATCGACTAAATCTAAAAATTATCAATATTGAAAAAATTATTTAATTAAGAAAAATAACTTTTCTTTAAAGAACATTAAAACACCTTCAATTAACTACATCAATATTCAATGTGTTAATAAATTAGAATTATAAAACAATAACATAATCTTCTAATAAATGGTGGGGCCTTTAATATAAAAGTAGTAGGTTTCATTCTACCAACGCTATCTTTATTTTTATATGAAAGGGAAACAATTAAATGTGAGGCACTTTTATTTGAACACTCAAGATAAGGCTTTGAGTGTACTTTTATGGAAAGGCTTTCTTGGAGTACAAATGTCAATGCAATAAATTTAAAGATAACAACACTTAACCTAGATAAATAGGACATAATAAAGGGGGTGGGTGATGATTTAATAGTTGCAGAAATAAATGTTAACAACTTAGCTTTTTTAAGTTTTGTAGAGAGATTTTAAAAGAAAATTGGAATGAGATAGGAAATATGGTGATGCATGAATATGTTAAATATGAAAATATAAAATTAGTTAGTTGATTTGATATAAATGCCGTATATTTAATTTGTTCACATAAACAACAAATTATTAGGTTTGTTAGTACCATGTAATATATATATATACATGTATATAATATGATATTTTTAATATTTATAAATAAATTTTATGTGCATATGTGTATACACACACATACATAGATTCACATGTGTAGGTATACATAAACATACATATGTATATATACACATAGGACACATTTATAAGTTATTGTAATCATGAATATGCAACAAATAAATTTATAACTTAATTAATAATTAGTTTGAGAAAAAAATGAATAATAACATAAGCAAATTTGTTATTATAGACTTTTCCTATGATGACACAATAAGACATTAAGGAGACCTTTTAACTAAGATTGACTCCAAGATTTAATTTGATGGCTACAAAAATAAAGTGGACTATTATGGGTGCCTTCATCAATCAGATCCTAGTTAGTGGTGTAAGGGACATTCCAACAGTATAGAGATATTCTAGCTCCTTTCTTATCTTTTTTATTTTATCCTTTTGATAATGTGATATTTATGCAATTTTTGCCTTGCTAAATTACATTATTACATATATATTTTTAAAATAGATTTTATTGAAATATTAATTGAAGATACATAATTTTTTTTTTGATATTTATTATAGATAGATAAATTTTATTGTGATATTTAATACACAATTGATAAACAAATATAAAATATGCATTGAATGTACTCACATTTTATTTAATAAGTTTGAAAATCTTACCAATTATTAAATAAAATATGTAAAATAATACTTGCAAGTCAACAATGTAATTATATGATACCAATTATTAAATAAAATATGTAAAATAATACTTGTAAGTCAACAATGTAATTATATGATGATGTATGTAATAGTGTTCATGTCATTCAAGTCATTAATAGGTTTGAAATTTGATTCATGAATTAAATGCATTGCATTGCACATAATTTAGAAAAAAAAAATCCTAATTTTTGCAATGACTTTGACAACATGAACCAATAAAAAGAAAGATAAAAAATATTTTAACAATTTTAGAAATAGACAATTTAAAATAAACTATATAAAATTGTTGGTAAAGTTTTTAATTCTAAATGTTTATTGGTTGGATTGTCACTATCACTCACATAAAATATGCATTGAATGTACTCACATTTATTTAATAAGTTTGAAAATCTTACCAATTATTAAATAAAATATGTAAAATAATACTTGTAAGTCAACAATGTAATTATATGATGATGTATGTAATAGTGCTCATGTCATTCAAGTCATTAATATGTTTGAAATTTGATTCATGAATTAAATGCACTGCATTGCACATAATTTAGAAAAAAGAAAAAAATCCTAATTTTTGCAATAACTGTTGACAACACGAACCAATAAAAAGAAAGATAAAGAATATTTTAACAATTTTAGAAATAGACAATTTAAAATAAACTATATAAAATTGTTCGTAAAGTTTTTAATTCTATATGTTTATTGGTTGGATTGTCACTATCACTCAAAAAAATTGAATTGAATGAATGTTTTAGTATTTTGCCATAGGCAAAACTAATAATTGTATATTTAGCATAGGAAAAAAATAAAAAATATATAAGTACATCTCTAAATTTTAAAATTCAAAAGGAAATACTAATTGTTAGAGTAATCATGCATTCTAAGCTAATAATAAATTAATCTTTAATTGATTATTAGTCTAATTCATTTCATGTACTTAAGCTAAACTTAGGAGTGATTTTATTCTTTTGTTAGTTGAGCTATTATTAGATCATTCTGTCTCATTGCATGACATGTTGACACTTGTCATGATCTAATCCCTTTATCATTTAGGGTTGCTCTTATAAAGCACCCACCCTTCATTGTATTATCATACTAGATATCCTAGAAGTCTTTTGAGATTCATGAAAGTTTTTTATTTTGTAAGTTTTTCTTGTTGAGGAATAGCAAATCTTTGTTTTTATAGATCTCTTGCGTGGAAGGTGTAATAGTTCGTTGTTTGATCCTACACCTTGTGTTATTCAAAATTCTAATATCGTATCAAAGCATGGATTCAATGAACAACTTCTCAATTTTTGAAGGTTTTCTTCAACTAGGGCTTCAAATCTAGAATCTCCATTGATTTTTTTGTAATTTTTGGAGTTGGGTATTTTTTAATATATTTTGGCACAAAAAGACCTCATTGTTGCATTAAGGAGGTCAATTTGATGAATTTTGATATAAAGTTTTCCCTATTTTGGAGTTGGGAGATTTTGAGGTAATTTTTTTTGTAGGGACCTATGTATAACCCTTGTCAGGCTATATGTATGATAGATCTTTAAAAAAATATGGGCACTTTTTTAAGCACTACCACTAGTAGCTAACTATCGCAGTTTGTAGATGACATCGTCAACGGATTTGCTGCTAGCCACGACGACATTGCTAAGTCATCATGGGAGTGGGTCCTCCTATCTGTCACTCAATCAACGACGGTGGGGGCCACTCCATATAATTGATTATTTATTTATTTATTTTTAAATCCACCAATGCCCTCTTTTCCACCCAAGGTCGCATGGATGACTAGCGCCTAGCCTGTGGGGGCTAAAATATTTTATTTTTAGCAAAATAGCCATAATTGGGTAAATCAACATAACTTTTTGCTCAATTATCAAAATCGGGCAGATGAGATATCATCGAAAATCTAGTTTTGAGCACTATCCAATGGTGCTATTTTTTTCTTAGATTTTCTTACTAGTACATTTTACAACTTGTCAAATTTAGATGTACTATTTTCACTCTCGAGCTCACAACTTTTGACCCATTTCTCCATTTTTTGCAATTCTAACAACGTTGGGATAGTCTCTCAAGGCTCTTCACAATCATTCATGCACTTTTTCTAGATCTTTTCCTAGTGTATTTTGTTCAATTTTTGGTGTTTTCACACTCTGGTGAATTACTTAGACATTTTAGCTCTTGGAAACATTTTGTTTTCTTAGGATGACTTGTTTTAGGATGTTCTACATGTATTTCCAACTTTTTTTTCCTATTTGGGTATTGTAAACATGTTTTGTAAGAACATTCTCTTTTGTAGGCACATAGAGATAAAGTGCCATTCTGGTGTAGACTTTTTTGGGGATTTTGCACATCCTGTTGTGCATTTTGTACTCACACTATGATATAAAGTGTCATAGGTGGATTGTGAGTGCCTTTGTTTTTCCATTGTGCACCTTTTTTAAGTGAGTTTTCCTTCTATGAAAAAATTGAATCCCAATGATTCATGCCTCATGCATGTGTGCCCTAGTTTACACACCCTTTTATTTGCATGCACCCTTTTATTTGCATGCACTCTTTTGTGCACATTCAGATATTCTTCATTTTCCTTCATGCACTTCTTGATGACACACAATTTTAACGTACTTATCTTGCCTCTCCCTTTCCACATTATGGGGATTTTTTATTGTTGATGTTAATGCTTCCTTGGTGTTAGGGAGGTTGGATGAAACAATCATAGTTTCATGCTCTAAGTCTTGTTGGAAGACTTCTATGGTGTCTCTCACCACCACTTCAACCTATAGGACCTTTCTTTACTTAGGATCCCCTGGTTTTTCCTTGCCAACCCCACTACCATCACAAATCAACCTACCAAGTCAATCTTGGTGCAATGTCTCCAACTCTTCCTTAGCCCTTAATCCACCCTAAAGGCTATTCTACTCCAAACCTTGAACTTAACTTTGCAGGGGTGTGGAGAGGTTTCTAATAGGTTCTTCCCATCCCATCATGGCTCTGAAGGATCCTCCTAACTCCATCTTGCCATCACTTCCACCAAACCCTCATTTAGGGTTAAAAAGACTACTAGCCTAGGAGCCCCCAATTAGGTCTTCTTCTCTGAGAAAACATGGTTGTTCTCCTAAGTTTTCCAAAGAACACAGAATCTTCCCTTAGGGTTCTTGATCCTTATGCCCATCCCTCAAATATTTTAGAGGTCTTAACCCTCAACTATCTGTACACAACCATAACCCTCAAATTAGCAAATTAGGCCTTTTTTTTAAGCCATTTCCTATCCACACAGTAGACTGTCATGAGTTTCTCTCACCAAATGGATTGTTGGAGCTTCCTCCTCCATGCTAAACCTTTGCAAGGCATCTAGTTACCCTCTCCACACTGTGAGTTGATAGGAAATGATCACCCCTACAAATCAAAGTTCTTTGCACTCCTTGTCCTCCCTAGCCGAACACTTCCTAGCTCGCCTAGGAGAAGACTTCCACAGTGATACCCTAACTTCTAATGACTCCTAACCCTATCATATTTATAATCATGGAGTCTAGTCACAATTCCCAAGTGTTCATACGTTATGTATAGTGGGAATGTGACCTAAACCTCCATTTTCTACCAACAAACTATCAAATCAGCAAATGCAAAGAAACAACTACCTACTATAAGCTTGAAACTAACTAGAAATCTAAATTACTACCACACAGGGCTTAACCTATCAGTACACTACATTCTGCGTACAATACAATAACAATTTCAATCCATTAAAGCTCTACTTTGAGACAAAACCAGAAATTCACACTAAAACACCACTGTCTTTTCTTGTATTCAAAAACTCCAATTAAAGTAAAATGCTTCTAACCTTACTCTCAGGTCAAGGAACACCCTATATAGGTCAAAAAAAGTAGTTATGCCTCCCCTTGGTTGGACATGTCAGTTACATTGTGGCAAAGTTGCAAAATGCACCATTTTGCAACTTTTGCCAATTTCTAGTAAACTAAGTAAAATGAGTTTCTAAACTCATCCACCCTTCCTCAATTTCTATCCTAGAGATCAAACATATCCCTAAGCTATCTCCTCTACTCAATGGTCAACATGACCTTCATGGTAACACAACAACAAAAAAAAATTCATCCTAGATTTCCTAATTGCCTAGTGTAACTACCTAGTGTTTCCTAGGTGCTCCTGCACCACTTGGTTTCATCTTTTGGAGTGATCTATGAACCTATTTCTTTTCCTATGTACTAGGTGGATGCAATAGCTGGTTACCCATGCATTTTGGTGAGATGGAGCATTTACCATATTGACATTCTTGAATTCCTATTTTTTGAGGTGACCTTCCATTTTTAGTTGATCAATGTTCTTCAGAATATTGGTACCTATGCCATTTACATCTTCTAATTTCAAATGTTTTCCTTCGTTTGCCATCTAATTCGAGTAGTGTTGTTAGGGGCACCCATGAAAATTATTGCCTTCTTGATCCTGATCATCATTTGTTTAAGACAAGGTTATTCATTTCAACATTAATTAAAATGAAATACAATATTTTTAAATTTTTTGTAGGGAATCACAAAAAATAATTGAATCTAAGTAAAAGACTCAATATATAAAGAAGCAAAAAAAATAGTAAATCCAAGACCAAACATCTCAAGTCTTAGAAAAAAATAAAAAGTGTGTTTAGAAAAATTAGTGTAACCAACCATAATTTAGAATAAAGTCTAGTAGGGCCCATGCATTATAAACACTAAGAGGTAAGTATTAGACCATAAATTCCATAAGAAATGATCTTGTTTGATTGACTTTGGTAGTTCAACATCAAGTTAAATATCTTAATCTAAGTAGGATTAAAAGAATCTTGAATTTTATCAAGGAAGACCTTACAGATGAGCCATTGGTAGGTCAAATTAAGTTTAAATATTTAGTAATTTTAATTTATTAAAAGGAAACAAGTGAAAGTTGATTATCTATTAAAATGATTCCATTAAAGATGGTAACAACAAATAGGGAGGCATTTACTTAGAACAATCTAAAATGTCACTTCTCATAATACATATGCAAAGCAAAAAGATGATGATGGTCATATTCCTACAATGATTTATGCATAGAATAATTGCATTGATATATTTTAATAATTTTATAGTTTTTGATTAGGAAAAACAGGTTTTGAAGGAACCTCGAAACCCATTACAACAAAGGAAAGCTGTTAAAAAGAGAGAAACATTAATACCCACAACCCACAAAATTCAAAAATGCTAACAAAAGATAAAGCTAGACAACCCGTCAGCAACCCAACAACAAAACATTAGCATTAAAGCTGATCAAACAAAAACAATAGCAAAAAACTACAACATATTATCAAGCACCTTGGCCAAATCCATATTACTAGAGATGACCCTGTCATGCATCTGAACCACATCTTGAAGATCTTGGAGTGAAATGATTGCCCTTTTCTTAGTCTTGATCCTCGTTCGTAGGTAGGGACTAGCCTCCACATTCTTCTCCTCACCTAGGCCAGTATCCTCAATCTTGTCCTCCAGGTTCACACAGTTAACCTCAACAATGGATGCCTCATGTTCACCCAAATCCAATGACTTACCATTCCAATTGATGGCTTTATCATTCAAAAATGACAAGCCCTTAACACTATTCTTCAGAGATTGATTACTAATTTTGACCATAGTCTACAGGTCATTGCTGATCTTGTTCATTCTTTCCTCCAAACTCACTAACCGCTCTTCATTGATCCTTTGAACAACCTCTTCCAAAGAGGCCAACCTTTCCTCATGAATTTTACCAAGTCTGTCAGCATCCATGACTAACTTGTCATGGATCACATTCATAGTCTTGACCTTACCTCTCATCGTCCATTCCCTTTGATCGTAGTTCACTAATGCCACACAGACATTGTGCCAATCTTTAAGCTTAGTATTAAGTTCCTTCACTTCTAAAAAAATCCATTTCATAAGGGAGAGTAGGTTTCTAGTGTCATCCTCCGCCATTCTACAAAATAGGTCCATATTGATCTCCTCCCAATTGACCAGCGCAACAATAGGAATATCAACATTCTCATTGGGTTCCTCCTGAACCCCACCTGTTCCCTCCAAATCCTCCTCCATAGGGGAGTCCTCAACCTCAATTACTTCCAATTTTACCCAGTGTTTCTTAGGGATATCAATCAAATTAGCTAGAATTTCAAGCCGCTCAACCTTAACATCAGTTTGCTTAACCTATTCATCATTATTACCAATAGGAGACTCAAAATCATCATGGCTAGGAACAACCACCTTGGAATTCACAAAGCCCTCACTGTCTTGTGCTATATCCTCCATCAAGCTGCTTGTTACCCTCATTAACATCCCTGTGAACCCCTTTAACAAAAGGTATAGGGGAATCCTCCAATCCTTTCAGCTCATCCACTCCCTACTTAATAGCACACTTCCCCTTCTTAGGGCACCTTTTTTTCCCCTTCAAATTATTTTTCATTGGGGGAACAACAACCTCCCTCATTTCAACATATGTTCCGTAACCCTTAGACCAAGACTTTGAGTCCTCAGATTCATCGACAAACTCCCCCTCATCCTCTGAGGATTCATCATCAACAAAGTCTTCTTCCTTATAGTCATCATCCCACTCTTTTTCCAACTCACCAATATCATAACCATTGTTATTGCCTCCCTTTTTACGAGTAGAAGAGAGCTTTGGAATTGCAGGTAACACCTTCAATTTAATATGCTCAATTATAAGATTCATAAGGCCTTCATGAAGAATAGCCTTCCTGGGGTTCTTTCTATGATCCTCAATACTGGTTTCCATATAACAGAATACCTTCCCTCCAACATGAATAATTGCATAATCACCAGAACAATGTCTCTCCAGAGTGGTTTGATGGATTTATGGGCATACCCTCCACTACCAATGCACTTAAGCTTTTGCTTCTCCGAGCCTTTAAAGAAATTTTCTAAAGTAGTATTAGCTGCAACCCAATCCCTATAAAACTTCCTACCCTTTGAAAGAAGACCAATAATCTCAGCAATGAAGTCCTTGGTGATGTTCACCTCCACACCTTGGTAACGTAAAACTCTGTTGTTCTAGCCATTCACAAAAGCCTCTATCACCTCCGAATCAGAACTGTGAAGCCTCAACAAATAGGGGCAAACACCACCCTTCTCCAAGTGTTCCTAGATGATCTCATTACCACAAAATTCATCACAAGAGCTCGACTCCACTCTGTAATGAGCCCCTCCCATGGTGGATAGAAACAACCTACTCAAAACCTGCTTTTTGTTCTTTTGCATAGAAAGGGTCAAGCAAACAATCCATAAGCAAATGCAAAAAATACCCACAATTTGTGTGAGCCTGATAATCCAAGTATTTCCAGATCTCAAATCCTTACCTGTGATCTCAAAATCATCATAAAAGCAATTATTAGATGAGCAAGTAGTGAAGTCAAAGTGCAAAAACCAACTGAGGAGGAAATAAAATAACTTATCTCCCCAAGTATTCGCTTTCATGACATGACATCTGGTCATAATTAGAGATACATTGAAGGTTAAATGGTATGGTTTCATAAGTATGCCAATAATTACGAGCCATCACTCCCAAATTAGCAAACGCATTGGCAAGAGAGTTAGCCTTCTGAAAAACATGAGTAATCCTCACCTCAACAAAAGAATCAATGATGAAAATAACATCATTAATTAAATGAGCAATGGACCATAACGGTGGGCTAAGATTTTTGAGACAATTTATGATATTAATGGAATCCCCTTCTAACCATAGCCTAGTAACCCTTGAATCTCTAACAAGTAAGAGGCCATGATAGGTTGCTGCTGTTAATAATTTTATAGTTGATGATAGTGGTTCTAAAAATATTTCTTTTGATAAGAATTATTATTATTATGTATTTTTATTTTAATAGGTGTGTCTCATTTGAATGTTCTTAAATTACATGTTAATTTAATTATTCTTGAGTCTTACACATTATAATTTGTGCAACTAAGTGTTTACTCTTAGAATACAATTCCTTTTAACTCAAATTTTCCTAGATGGGGCTCTCCCATTTTAAAAAATCCTCCATACAAGGTGTTCTTTGGATTAAATACCTTGATTGAGAAATATCCACTATGAAATCCCTAATAATTTACAAATGCAACTAATCTCCCAAAAAATCACACCTATGTACATATAAAAATGCATAAAACCATACATAGAAGCATACATAACATGATGAGACGGTGTAGTGCAGGGTCCGCTAGACATGGGATAAAAGTGACAAAATTGAAAGATGAGAGCAAACATTATAGCAATGGATGTGAGGAGATAATGACGCTATCAAGTCAGTTTTCCTACCTTCTACCAACCGATAAAATTGGGCGTTGTGGCTTGCACGAGAAGCTATGGTTTTCACTAATTTTTTTTGGCATGGGAATTGGAGGCAAACTAACGTGTGTGTTTTCAAAAATTGTTGTGTTTTGAGAAAGAAGGCGGAAAACCCTCTGTGTTGTGAGCGTTTTCAATTTGTACATTGAAAGATGAAGGATGAAGTGCATGTAGAGGAGCTAGAGGAGAAAAATGACCAAATCGAGGTGAGGGGTGCTAACCAATTAGGTTGCATAGGTTTTTACAACATTATGTGGGTTGTTTGTTTATTAACACCTAGGGTTTTCCAGCATGAAATTTTACAAAACAAATTGAATGTCTTGAAAATATTTTGTAATTTAGACAGTACAAATTTATTGAAACGCCCCTTCAAAATTTATAAAGACTTCTAATTTGAGTAAAAATTGCATTTACATTTTTCCATGATTGAAAAAATGTGCACAAAATAAATTTGGAAAACATAATGTGGGTTTTCAGTTATTTGAATCTGCATGTTTAAATGTAAAAGGTTGTCTCACGAGGATGAGCTGCAAGTGGGGGACACATTAAACTAACCAAATTGAGTTGAGGGGTGACTAACCAATTGGGTTGTTACATGTAGAGGGTTTCACAACACTATGTGGGTTGCTTGCTTCTTAATACTTGGGGTTTTGCAACATGGAAGATTACAAAATAGTATGAATGTCTTGAAATTTTTTATTTGTTTAGACAACAAAAATGTAGTTTTCTTCTTAACACATAGGGTTTTGCAACATGGAATTTTACAAAATAGTATGAATTTCTTGAAAGCCTTTTGCTATTTAGACAACACGAATGTAGTTTGCTTCTTAACACCTAGGGTTTTGCAACATGGAATTTTACAAAACAATATGAATGTCTTGAAAACCTTTTGTTTGTTTAGACAACACGAATGTAGTGAAAGGTCCCTTTACAATTTATAACCATTCTTAATTAGAGTAAAAATTGTAAATTGGAAAACACAATGTGGGTTGTTAGTCATATGATTGTGGTTGTCAAGGCATTTTTATCTTTTATAAGTTGTGCAACCACACATTTGAATTTTGATCTATCAAAATGATTTTAACGATCATTATAGTTAAATTGAACATTTCCTAATTAAGCCTCATGGTGCTTGATATCATCCTTCAACTTCTAAACTACCTCATATTCTTGCAAACACTCATTTTGTACTGTCCATGTGCCCTTCTTCATAAGCAACACCTTCCATTGTTTTGTTTATTTTGTCAACTTTGTGTCTTTTAGGTTGTAGCTATCTATCAACAACATTAATTGAACTCCTTTTATTTCGATGAAAAAATATTCTTTTAATCTTTTAATTCCTTTTCTAGGTGGTTAATTATATTGTTTCTATTGTATTACTTCAGTTTCAACACTTACAACTATTGCTTTTGCATCTGCAAGTTGACTAGCCACACATTTTTCCTCATCCCCATTGCTATTAGTTGTTATCACCCTCCTAGTATTCCTTTTCATGCGTTTCTACCTTATTTTTCATATCTTCTACTTTAAGCTTTGGAGTAGTTGCTTCCTCATTAGCCCTTAGGACAACACACCCATTTCTTAGATAGAGTTTTCAATGCATTCAATACTTTTATGTAGCTTTGCAACCAATCTTTGCTCAGCTTTGAGAGTGTCTATATGATTAGAGAATGTAAATGTTTTCTATTTGATAAGTTATTTACAAAAAATTGTCTACCTTTTCACATAGGAATTTCATGTCTCCAACCAACTAATTCTCTTTTTCTACACTAAGATCTGATTTTTCCTTTTCCTATCATCTATTTTGAATTGTATTTGTTCCATGGAATTCTTAAGTTCAATAATCTTTGAATTCATTTGTTCAATTCCACTTATAGCATCATCTCTCACTTTCTTTTCTTGCACAAATTCATATGCAATACAAAAGTTCTTGACTTTATCCACTTTTGCATTGGCATTTTCCCATTGCACATACTGCACAATGCTCCTTCGTTAAGTTTTCAAGTGCTAGAATAGTCTCTTCAATCAATACATTATCTATCTCATTCACTTTGGTTTGCTTCTTTTCAAGTGTTTTTAGAGCAAATTCCTTTTTCATTGCGTACTTTATACTACTTGTTGCTCAAGTTCTACATTGCCATTTTCCCATTCCGGATATTGCACACACACCTTCCTCAACTTCTCAACAACATGGAGTATCTTCAGTCAATACACTATCTATCTCATTCAGTTTGGTTTATTTCTTTTCAAGTATTTATACACCAGATTCCTTTGTCATTTCATACGTTCTAGTACTTGTTGCCTCCACTTTTATATTGTCATTTTCCCATTGCACATACTTCACATGCTCCTTCCTCAACTTCTCAAGAGTAGGAAGAATCTCTTTAGTCAATACATTATTTATCTCATACACTTTGTTCTGCTTTTTTTCAACTATTTTTATAGCTATTTTTTATTATGGGAGAAACAAGGTTTGATGGGGCCTCGAAACCCAGTACAAATAGTTTTGATGGGATCTGCAACCCAATCCAAAGTAAGAAATTTGTTGACATAAAATAATCAACAAAACTTGTTTCAACTATTTTTACAGCTATTTCCTTATTCATTTCATACATTTTAGTACTCGTTGCCTCCTAAAGCATTGAGAAGACCTTGGGTTCATTAACACCCAATGTTTTCCAACCTTGAATTATAAATAGAAAAAATGATTGTAATGAAAACTATTTATTGTTTAAACAGTATGAATGTAAGAAAAGGAACCTTCAAAATTTACCAAAACTGTTATAGTATGAATTATGTTTGGATATCCTCATACCATTAAAAGATAGGCCAGTAGGAAAACACAGTGGGTTGTGAGTTAGTTTGTTGTGCTTGTTCAAAGCTCAAGGGCAAAGAATTTGGGGAGGACTTGCAACTAGGGGATACATAAAACTAACCATATATTAGCTAAGGGGTGGCCAACCAATTGGGTTCTTATATATAAAGGGTTTTACAACACTATGTGGGTTGCAGGTTTCTTAACACCCCGTATTTTCCAACCTTCGATTGTACAAACAATATGATTGTAATGAAAACATTTTGTTGTTTAGACAATATGAATGTAATGAAAGGCATCCCTTAAAAATATATAACAAGTCTTAGATAGACTAAAAATTGCATTTCAACTTCCTCAAACCAATAAACTATAGGTAGGTTGGAAAAAGCTATGGGTTGTGATTTATATAATTTTTCTTTTTCTAAGCTCAAGGGTGGAGAGTTTGGGGAGGAGTTGTAGTTGGGAGATACATACAACTAACTAGATTTAGCTGAGGAGTGACCAACCAATTGGGTTCTTATATATAGAGGATTTTGCAACACTATGTGGGTTGCAAGTTTCTTATTTCCCTGTGTTTTCCAACCTCTAATTATACATACAATATGATTGTAATGAAAACCTTTTGTTGTTTAGACAATATGAATGTAATGAAAGGAACCTTTTCAAAATATATAACAAGTCTTAGATAGAATTAAAATTGCATTTAAACTTCCTCAAATCAATAAACTATAGGCAGGTTGGAAAACATAATGGGTTGTGTTTTATATCATTCTACTTATTCTAAGCTCAAGGGTGGAGAGTTCGGGGAGAAGTTGCAGCTGGGGGATACATAAAACTAACCAGATTTAGTTGAGGGGTTGACCAACTAATTGGGTTCTTATATATAGTATGTATGTTGCAGGTTTCTTAATGCCCTATGTTTTCCAACCTTCGATTACATAGACAGTATGATTGTAATGAAAACCTTTCATTGTTTAGATAATACAATTGAAATGAAAGGAACCCATTCAAAATATATAACAAGTCTTTGATAGACTAACAATTGAGTTTCAACTTCCTCAAATCAATAAACTATAGGCAGGATGGAAAAAAATGTAGGTTGTGATTTATATAATTCTTCTTGTTCTAAGCTCAAGGGTGGAGAGTTCGGGGAGGAGTTGCAACTGGGGGATACATAAAACTAAATAGATTTAGCTAAGGGCTGACCAACCAATTGGGTTCTTATATATAGAGGGTTTACAACACTATGTATATTGCAGGATTCTTAATGCCTTGTGTTTTCTAACCTCCAATTATACAGACAATATGATTGTAATAAAAACCTTTCATTGTTTAGACAATACAAATGTAATGAAAGGCACCCCTTCAAAATATATAACTAGTCTTAGATAAACTATAAATTGCATTTTAACTTCCTCAAATCAATAAACTATAGGTAGGTTGGAAAACATTGTAGGTTGTGATTTTTATAGTTTTGCTTGTTCTAAGCTTAGGGGTGGAGAGTTCGGGGAGGAGTTGCAATTAGGGGATACATAAAACTAACCAGATTTAGTTGAGGGGTGACCAACCAATTAGGTTCTTATATATAGAGGGTTTTACAACACTATGTGGGTTGCAAGTTTCTTGATGCCTTGTGTTTTCCAACCTCTGATTATATAGACAATATGATTGTAATGTAATTTTTTTATTGTTTAGACAATACAAATGTAATGAAAGGAACCCCTTCAAAATATATAACAAGTCTTAGATAGACTAACAATTACATTTCAACTTCCTTAAATCAATAAACTATAGGTAGGTTGGAAAACATTGTGGGTTGTGCTTTATATAATTCTACTTGTTCTAAGCTCAAGGGTGGAGAGTTTAGGGTGGTGAGTTAATTTTATGCTAAAAAATGTTTGAATTCATTAGTTGAAATCCACTTATAGCATCATCTTTCACTTTCCTTACTCGCACAAATTCATCTGCAATACAAAATCTTTCGATTTTATCCACTTCTGCATTGACATTTTCCCATTGCACATACTGCACATGCTCCTTCCTCAACTTCTCAAGAGTGGGAAGAATCTCTTCAGTTAAAACAATATCTATCTCATTAAGTTTGATCTCCTTCTTTTCAAGTATTTTTAGAGCCAATTCCTTTTTTATTTCATATTATAGAGCCTATTGCCTCCAGTTTTGCATTATCTCTTTGTCGTTGCACATACTACACATGCTTCTTCATCAATTTATCAAGAACAAGAAGAATCTCTTAAGTCAACACAATATCTATCTCATTCACTATGGTTTTCAATGCAAGTTAACTTCACAATTTATCGCAAGTGTGTTTTATAGTCAAAATTGATTTTCAAATTCTTCATATGTTTCACAAATAAATGCACAAAAATATAATGTGTTTTAGCCTATGTTCATTCACTCCTTTACTGATTCATTATTTTATCAATGGATGAAATTAACGTGTTTTTCATTTTGACATTGTTGGTAGCCATAGAAGTAATTACATATTATTATGCACGTTACACTTATAGGCTGCATACAAAGTTGCAAGTTGTACTTCTCATCATGTTGTTCAACCTACACTTTTTTAGTTCATGAATTGTCATATACGCTTTTTCTAGTCATGTTAAGTTGCCCCAAATGGAAGGCTCGATATCACAACATGCATGCTAAAGTAAAAGAGGTTTGTACACCCCGTATACTATGAGGTCTTAGTTTCTTTTTCATGCAGGGTTGCGATTTTACTTGCAATCTTTATGTCTTCTTGGAGGTTCAACTAGACACTATGTTTTCCAACTTGCATTAGCTTACATCATTGTTGATAGGAAATTTTACACCTTTATATATTTGTTGATTCACTCCATTACTGATTCATTATTTTGTCAACAAATGTAAAAAATATGTTATTATTTTGGCATTGCTGAGAGTAATGGATGCACATTTTTTTACATACAAGGTTGTCATAAAAGTTTTTAGTTGCCCTCTAACCTTTCATCTCCATTAACACATATACACGCACCACAACCAATGTATCTTCCCAAAATAATATATTTCCTGTTGCAACTGTAGATGTAATTACATACTATTATGCACGTTATACTTGTATGCCACATACAAAGTTGCAGGTTGAACCACTCATCATGTGGTTCAACTTGCACTTATTTATTTCATGAATTGTCAAATGTGCTTTTGTTGCTCATGTTAAGTCACCCCAAATAGAAGGCTCAATATCACAACATGCCTCCTAAGGTAAAAGAGGTTTGTACACTCCATATACTCTAAAATATTGGTTTTATTTTCATGCAAGGTTGAAAATTTACTTGCGATCTTTATGTCCATTTGGAGGTTCAACTAGACACTGTGTTTTCCAACCTATATTGGCTCACACAATGGTTGATAGGAAATTTTACACTTGTATTCCTTTCTTGATTCACTCCATTATTGATTCATTATT
The DNA here is from genome assembly GCA_007258455.2 of Sequoia sempervirens. Taxonomy (NCBI): domain Eukaryota; kingdom Viridiplantae; phylum Streptophyta; class Pinopsida; order Cupressales; family Cupressaceae; genus Sequoia; species Sequoia sempervirens. The sequence goes on along the minus strand of VDFB02145814.1, from coordinate 32,943 downwards.
TTATCAACAGATGCAACAATCATGCCATTCTTTGTGTTGTTGGCAACAATGGATGCACATTTTTTACATACAAGGTTGTTATAAAAGGTTTTGGTTTCCCTCTAACCTTTCATCTCCACTAACACACACATTCACCACAACCAATGTATCTTCCCAAAATAATGTATTTTTTGTTACAATTGTAGAAGTAATTACATACTGTTATGCATGTTACACTCGTATGCCACATATAAAGTTGGTAGTTGAACCACTCATCGTGTTGTTCAACCTACACTTTTTTTATTTCATGAATAAGGCTTGATATCGCAACATGCCTCCTTAGGTAAAATAGGTTTGTACACTCCATATACTTTGAACTCTTAGCTATATTTTCATGTGGGGTTGCGAATTTACTTTCGGTCTTTATGTCCACTTGGAGGTTCAACTACACATTGTGTTTTCCAACCTGCATTGACTTACATCATGGTTGATAGGACATTTTACACCTTTCTATATTTCCTCTATCTCTCCATTACTAATTCATTATTTTTTCAACATATGCAACAAATGTGTTATCCTTTTGGCATTGTTGGCAACAATGAATGCACATTTTTTTACATACAAGGTTTTCATAAAAGGTTTTGGTTGCCCTCTAACCTTTCATCTCTATTAACACATACATACACACCAAAACCAATGTATCTTCCCAAAATAGTAGATTTTTTGTTGCAATTGTAGAAGTAATTACATATTGTTATGCATGTTACACTTGAACACCACATACAAAGTTGTAGGTTGAACCACTAATCATGTGGTTCAACCTACACTCGTTTATTTCATGAATTGCCATAAGTGCTTTTGCTGCTCATGTTAAGTCACTCCAAACGAAAGGCTCAATATCACAACATGCCTCCTTAGGTAAAAGAGGTTTGGACACCCCATATAATTTAAAATCCTAATTTTATTTTCATGTGGAGTTGTGAATTTACTTGTGGTCTTTATGTCCATTTGGAGGTTCAACTAGACACTATGTTTTCCAACATGTATTGGCTCACATCATGGTTGATAGGAAATTTTACACATTTATGCCTTTCTTGATTCACTCCATTACTGATTTATTATTTTTTCAATAGATGCAACAAATGCGTTATTCTTTTCATGTTGTTGGCAACAACGGATGCACATTTTTTTACATACAAGGTTGTCATAAAATGTTTTGGTTGCCCTCTAGCCTTTCATCTCCAATAACGCATACACATGCACCAAAACCAATGTATCTTCCCAAAATAATACATTTGTTGTTGCAACTATAGAATTAATTACATATTTTTATGCATGTTACACTTGTACACCACATACAAAGTTGCAGGTTGAACCACTCATCATGTTGTTCAACCTGTACTTTTTATTTCATGAATTTCTAGCTGTGCTTTTGTTGCTCGTGTTAACTCACCCAAAATGGAAAGATCGATATTGTAACATGCCTCCTCAGGTAAAAGAGGTTTGTACACCCCATATACTTTGAACTCTTAGTTATAATTTCATGTGGGGTTGTGAATTTACTTGTGATCTTTATGTCCACTTGGAGGTTCAACTACACACTGTGTTTTCCAACCTACATTGGCTTACATCATGGTTGATAGGAAATTTTACACCTTATTTTCTTTCCTCATTCTTTCCACTACTGATTAATTATTTTTTCAATAGATGCAACAAACATGTTATCCTTTTGGCATTGTTGGCTACAATGGATGCGCATATTTTTACATACAAGGTTGTCATAAAAGGTTTTGGTTTCCCTCTAACCTTTCATCTCCATTAACACATATACACACACACCAAAACCAATGTATCTTCCCAAAATAATACATTTCTTGTTGAAACTATAGAAGTAATTACATACTATTATGCATGTTACACTCACATGCCACATACAAAGTTGTAGGTTGAACCACTCATTGTTTTGTTGCTAAAACAACACAAGTTTACTTCAAAATGATGGTTGGTTTTTGCAGCATTCCTCTTAGGTAAAACAAGTTTGTCTGTCACACCTAAAATGGAATCGTCCTCGAATGACCATGTACACTTGCAATTGTGTTGTTGTCTATGTCCACTTGTATGTTGAGCTACACACTCCAATTTCCAACCCACATTTCTTTCATATTTTATGTGTAGCTTGATTGAATCTATCACCTTTTAGTTTCCTCAATAGAAGTTGGAAACCTTCTATTGGTTTCATGTTGGTGGAAACAATGCAAGCACCCCACATCACTACAAAGGCCCAACAGTAATTATTCGGTCTTGCAGTGGTCTTCTACACAACCCATTCAATACAGTCACATCCTTTGTGTTCCAAGCATGAAGCGATAAATATATAATCTTTGATAAAAATTCCCTTGATCTTTCTAAGGCTCCCTCTTGTAGAGCAATAGCCCATACTTATTAGAATAGAATGGATAAACAACCAAGTCTTCCTTCAGCTCCTAAACCTACAACTAAAGCACCTAGTGATTATGATCTTTTCGAGCAACTCTATGTTACTCTAGCTAAGATCTCACTGTGGGACTTGCTTTAATCTACTCCAGTTTATCAGGAAATGCTTCAGGAAGCCTTGTAGAAAATTATCTTGCCTACCTCCACTAAACCTATTGATATTAATGTGTTGATGGCTTATATTTGTGTAGATTCACCAAATATCACATTCTATCTGTAAGAACTCCTGCCACCGGATATGTAGAAACACGCAGATCCTTTAATGATTATAGTTAACATTAATGATATTGGCATTGGACGTACTCTTGTTGATGTTGGTTCAACGCTCAATGTGTGTAGCATTGATCTATGGCCTAATATTAATATTCATTCATCTTCTCTTAATGCTTCTTTGGTTACATCATTCGTGGGTTTGATAATGTCAATCAACAAGACCTAGGCACAATAGTCTTGACTTTGAGGTTGTGACCCGTTATCGTACCCACCCTTGTACATGTTATGTCAGAAAAGTTACCTTATAACCTTCTTCTTGGTAGGCCATGGATTCGTGCTATGGGTGAAATCCTATCTACCATGCATAAATCTATTAAGTTCATTTGCAATAATCAGGTAATCACATCAAGGCTGACCTTGAGGCTATGCACTTATGTGAGATGGCAGTTATCAGTCAGGTTTCGGTTGTGCCTACTCTTATCCCTTCAGTGTCTTTTGATGCATTGATGTTTGCTCCAAAATTACCTATCACAAAGGATGCTCTTGAGACAAATGTCCCTGAAGAAGGTCCTTCTGAAGCAAGGAATCCTAAGTCTACATCTTCTCAAGACAATGCATGTCTCAGTGATGATTGGGGTTCTCTAGACTTTATAGACTCCTTCATTGGAGAATGTAAAGTCAACCTGATCCATTTAAACCTTTCAATGACATCATCCACACCCGCTATCAAAGATGATTTCTCTTTTGTATCATGGGGTAATGTGAATGAAAATTGTATTGCTCTTTATGGAGATCCTCCCTTATTGTCTTCTATCTTTATGCCTTCTTCTTGTGAGCAGTCTAGCTTTTCTCCAAAAGTGAAAGGGTTGCTTCCTACTCCTCATTCTTTATTTGAGAAAGAGCATCTTTTGTTGAGGCTTCTCAAAGCCTACTTGATTACTCTTCCTTCTCCTACACGTAAGAAATTTCATAAGCATGATAAAGAAAAAAATTATTTTTGTGTACCACTGAGTGCTTGGCCATTCCACTAGTGAATGTAAGGCATTAAAGGAAAAAATACAACTTCTTGATTTGGGTGTCATCACTCATTTATTTCTTGATGCACCTGACTCTTCTTCAAATGAAAAGTGATATCGAGGTCTACCTCTATCTTGTGTGTTCTAAGTATCTTGCATGGTTCTCCTCCCCTGTATGTTGGGGGTAGTGATAACTTGTTCTAGAGATGTGCATCCTTCTTAAGGACCCCCTCTCTTCTCTATGTATTTCAAATGAAGCATCCCTCTAGTGGAACATTTTCTCTTTTGAATGGTTCTCGAGAGACCCTTTTGAAATATTTTCTCAAAAGAATTCATTAGTGTCTAGCTTGGGGGTAGCTTGACTAGACTTATCTTTTATGTGACCATCCTACAATGCAGCTTGTAGTAGCCACAGGCTTCTCTGATCAGTCTTGCTCTGTAGGACCAAAAACCTATAGAGCTCCTTTGCATCAAGCTTGCCTAACATGTTTAGTTTGTGGATTAACATGTTTCTTTGTAGGTGTGCCTATAAACCTACTTTCTAGTCTGACTTTGTGGAGTCCCCTACATCAAGCTTCCTTCATGAGAGAGTACTTGGGGGGAATTTATTCTTTGTAGGTCTGAGGGCCTATGAAGTGATTTCATCCTATGGGATCTGTTCACCGTTGGTCTATGGGCCTCTGGTGTAGTTTATATAACTCTATAGGAGAGAGTACCTACAAAGCCTTTTGTTCACCTTCTCTAGGTTTGCAGATCTATGACACTTTGTTCAACTCTCCTTGGGTTTGAGGACCTGTGGGGCCTTCTCTCTTGGAATTGTCATTCCTTCCTAGCTTCTCCATTCCTCTCTTAAATTCTCTCTTCTCTTCTCAATTGTATATCGGATCAAAGATCAACATCTTCTTCATCTTGAGTATATGCTCTTTCTCTTTTCGAAATTGATTGCTTCCCTAACTTTTGGGTGCATTCTTCTCTCCTAATCTAATCCTTCTATGTGTTATTGTTTTTAGTTTGGGGATGACGCATAGTATTGAAACAAACTTTCACATCTAGGTCTCTTTACTTTGCTGACTCAAATCCTTTAGTTTTTTGTTTGTTTGTGTGTGTGTGTGAATTCTAACCTCGTGATGTAATGGATTTTTATGTTCCAACGTTGTTTTCTTGTGTAGGTCTTTTTTGTCTAATGTGTTTTTTTTGTAGGTCTTCAGCTTGGGGGCATGCTTATGTGGTTTGAAGAGTTGATTGCTTCCTCTACAATATGCTTTTGGCATCATGATGTTATTTATGTTTAGTAGATTTCGTTTAGCATGGATATTAGTGTAGATTCATATGCCCACTAAAGTGGGGGAAAAATGTAATGTTGTAAAATTTTACCCCTTGCAATTTCACATACATTCTTGCATCTTCCTTAGTGTCCACTCCCTTGACACTTGTGTAGGCTCATTTTAGCCCTTGCACCATCCTTTTCCCCTCTCAAGATGCTTGAAACCCCTTTTTAGTAGCTACCTTAGTGTGTCAGCTTTGTGTTGAACCTTGTGTTTTTCCAGTTTGTGTCATTTTTTAGCGTGATGTGTTTGGACACTAGCGTGTCGCGTGGATGTTTGTGTGACACGCTAGTGTCCTATGAAATTTCATTGTTCAAATGACCACATCCGATCATGTTTGTTGTTTATCATCTGCCTTTGTCCATGGTAACGACTCGCTATGCCTTGTAACCACCCAAGAAGCTTCTTTTTGCTCCTCTTCTCTCCTTAGAAGCTATCTTTTCAATTCATTTTGGGTCTTCTAGCTTCTCTCTAGCTTTGGATCTTGCCTTTTCCTCCTCTCTTGCTCCTGCTATCTTGCTTACATAGCTCCATATAGCTTGTTATAGCAGCACTCTCAAGTTCTTACAGTTCTTTTTGCAACTCTCTTGGCTCTCACAACTATCCCTCCCTTTGGCCTCCTTAAGCCTTGTAGTTGATACCTTGCTTATCTTGTGCCCTTGAGAATATTGGGATTTCACACATCCCCTATCTATTGCATCTATATTTTTTGATATAGGTTCTCCTCAAGTCAGGAGTGCTTTTATCACCTATATTTTGTGATATGGGTTCTCCTCCTTGAGTAGGGTTTACTTTTATCACTCATCGCATGATTTATTTCTCTCTATCTATCTAGTTGTCCGTGGAGGTGGGAACACCAAAATGGGGGTTTGGCTGAGGAAAACCCCTATACAGTCCAAACACTTTTTCCAGATCTTACACATGCAGGTATTGAATATATTCACGTGCTAGAGGCTTCATTACTTGGATTGTTGTGAGAAGTTTCCTTTCTCTATTCTCTTTAGTTCTATCATTTACTTTGTTTTAGTTCTATTACTTTTTTTTGCTTTCTCACATTCTGTATGTTCTTAGCAATCAAATTGCTAGTAGTCACTTAACTATTTTTTGTGATAAACTTGCTTTCTAATTCGTACGGATGCTAGTGCACTGTGTTGTTGTCCCAGACCTGCACTATTGTCCTTTGGCCGAGAGCTCATCAGTTTGTCTAGAAAATATTCATGACCTAATCTTTCAAATTCTAGAACTCTTGCTTTGTTCCCTAAGGTAGTTTAGGGTAGTTCGCCCCTTGGGAATCTCTTGAGAATAAAGAGACTCATGAGTAGCGAATCCCTTTTCTCTACAAAGCCAAATGTCAAAAAGTATAATTAAAAAGACAAATCCTTACAATTTGATTCTTCGATATCCAAAAATTTTGAACTTAACTAAAATGAAACATATCTTGATATTTTATAAGAACAAGACTCTTGGAAAATTTAACAGACACATGAGAAGAAATCAAAGGATGAATCAATATAAGACACGTGGAAAATGACAACTAGTAGAAAGACTTCTAAATAAGTCAATAAAATCGACCTTCTTCAACAGTTTTAACTTTCAAGACTTTTCAAAATAATATCAAGACCTCAAATTGGACCAAGCACATTTATGATTTTATCTTTAAAATTTAGGAACTTTCTCTGTTAGATATTCAGAGCGATCAACTGAGAATTTGAAGCAATGGACTGACTCCTAAGATGTAATTAGGTGGAAACTAATGTTTTAGTCCATTGATGTTTGTATTCCTACACTCAGGTTCTGCTTCCCAGTGAAAACACTCAGAAGTGTTTCACACTGCTCAAGGTACTCTCCTTCGTTGCATGCGTAATACCAGATTTCCCAATAATTATTTATCTCAAGCTCCTCCTTTGCATGAACTCCTAGAGCATACCACCCAACCTAGTTATGTCACTGATAACAATCCAATTTTCTTGACCGTCCATACCTGAATGTTGCATCACAATCTATTCTTCTTGCACATAAAAATGCCACATATTAACCCCTTCTAAATAAAAACATTTAATCATCATAAAACCATAATTAATAAATCATTTTAGTTTCAAAAAGAATCCAATGCCATTTACTATCAAAAAAAATGTTGTATAAATCACAAAAAATCCATGAAGCCTCCTAAATGTAGCTTAAAGCAAGTTTACAAGATGGGTTTCAACATAAGAAGCTTTCTACTATAGCTCTCAATGAATGTATTATAAGCAAAAAACAAAATTCTTCACACTCAAAGTAATGTAGTCAAACATTTATTCCAAGAGTATGTTATCAGGTGTTAACTAAAAACATAATTATTTTTTGCTTGGTTTCTTTTATCGATATGCCACGTGGAAATGGAATAATCACTAAGAAACCATAACAATAAAAACAAAGTAAAGGTTCAAGAAAGGAAATTCCAATGTACTATTGTGTAATGGTGACGAAGGCACTTATATGAGCATGACCTACATACAAATCCCTACCATTGAATTGCTATCCATCCAAAGAGAAAATAAGCAATGTAAGGATTCGAACAATATAAAAGTCCAAAGGGTTATGCTGTAACGGTAATGGAATCACCGTAAGAGCACAACCGAGGAACAAATTCTTGTGATTGTAATTATGTGATCCATAATTCTATTGGTCATTTGGCACAATTGTGCTATGAAAAATACAGGATGCATTCATGTGTGACCCATGTTTAATGTGGCTATGTTGTGATAGAAATGGAGGCACTCATATGAGCACAATTCATGTACAAATCAATGTCATCACAATTAGGTGTCCAATTACTCTAGCAGACATTTGGTGCACTTGTGGTATAAAAATTATGGGGTGCATTTAGGTTGAATCAAGTTTAACAAGTTACGATGTAATGATAGCATGATCCAAGAGTGATTACCTCTTGCTACAATAAAGAGCCTATAACTCTGGTTGATATGTCGAGTGGTTGTGTTATATCAATTATTTGGTGCATTCAAGCACAACCCATGTTTAATGGGCTATTCTAGAGAGTGATCAAGATTTTCTAAACCTTATGAATATTACTTAAAAGTGTACAACTTAAACTATAGACCAAGTTTGTTATACACTTGAATGCAATCTTGGGTTACCACAAACTATAATAATGTGATCTGCTAATAACCATTATGGGAAGTATTAAAGAAAGATCCATGCTATATAGGATATATTTCCTTGATTAGGTTTACATACCTTAATGATCAAACATAATCTCCCCACATACTCTAGGATACAATCCAAGATCATACCACACCCTATCAAGACAACTAATTTTCTGACCCAAGATTTAAGGTTAGTTTTTAATATCAATAGAAGCATTGATAAGAGCATGACCCGAGTACAAATATTAGGCCTCCGTAGAAATATAAACCATAACTCTAGTGGATTAGTGAGGTTGCAATACTAGAAAGATTGAGACATTTTCCATTTGTCAAAATAATTTTAACTTGATAGAAAAAAAAAACCCAATATTAGTTTTTTTAAATACCCATATAAAGAAAACGCCCAACATCCTTTCTTTAAATACAAAGATAGTCAATAACAAAGGGTTCGCCAAACATCAATTTATTTTAATGCCTAAGAAAAATGATAACAAAATCAAAATTTAGAAAACTATGTGTAATACCAGAAAAGGTTGAGACCTCATTTGTTTCTCAGAAGAAAAAAAACATTATCTCAATAGCAAAAAATATTGAGTACTATTTTTTTTTAATGCCCATTTCAAGTGAAAATCCAACATCAAAATGCCGAAACAACCAATAACAAAAATATTGAGCATCAATTTTTAAACATACCCATATATCCAGTAACAAAATATCTAGCATCATAAAATTCAAATAGCCAAATAGTACTTCATGAAAACACCCAACATCAAATTTTTCAAATACCCAAATAGGCCTATAACATATACGTCCAAATTTTAAAAGAAAGGAAGAATGGTTTGCTTACTTCTAAGACGATCCACAATAAAAAGATCAAAATCCTCAAGATATACTTTCAAGTGGGGAGCTATTTGATAGAAGGATAGATTTGGCCACATTCTAGACTTGTACTTTGAAGCACTATTGGCAGGAGATTCCTCCACTGGGAAAGCCCTTCGATTATTGCTCAATATCTCCATCTTCAAAACACTTCAATCTTTGTTTGTTTTCCTAGACCATTTCTTCTAACTAAGCGGTAGTTAAAAACCACAAGAAAATGGTGGTTTTTATATCGTTTGATTTTTGTTACACATTTATAATATATATATATATATATATATATATATATATATAAAAATTTGTATGCATTTATAAAAAATAAAGTTTGATGCAAAAAATTAGACATTTATTTAGTCATTTATCCCTTTGTTGTAAAAAATGAGTAGAATTTAGTCAATTTTAGTTGTTGCAACTAAAATTTTTAGTCACGTAGTCATTTATTTGCCAAATTCTACTAGTGGTTTGACACAATCCACTCTAATTTTAAATTTTTGCCAAATTCCTACCTTACCTAGAATGGGGAGAGGCTTGAAATGGAAGGAAGATGATCTGGAGGTGCAAGAAGTACGGGATGGAGGCTCTCCCTTTTCCTCTTGCAATTTGTAGTGGACTCCTATTGCCATCGAAAATGATGGGGTCCTTGACCTTGGCGCAACAATTCCTCGTAGTAGACTCAATGATTTCGTTTGCGATGGAGGGTCAGTTGAATGTTTTGAAGCTTCATTTGTACATGTGAAAAAAAGAGAGAAGACCATCACGGGTCCCATCAACAACAAAAATTTTAGAAAAAAATTTTGTGGCACAGGTTTGTACCTTTCAATAATCATGTGTATGGTCTAATGATATTTAACTCTCTCTTTCTTGAAGATGATGAGATGATGCTTTCTTTAAAACTACTGGTGTGGATATAGTTTTGAAGACCACAAGAACTAGCCTCCACCATTGAAAAGATGACAAACGTCTGTAAAAAAGGGAGGTTGTCAATGCCACTTTGTTGCAAAGGTTATCTATAGTAGACCCATTGTTGTCTATCTGCTCTTCAAATAAATGTTTCATGTCAATGTCAATGGTGAATTTTTCCATGGCATTGGTAACACAAGTAGAGACTTGCTTTGCAAGTTCACCCCTAATCTATCCACAAAATGCAAAAACTATATTGAAAGCTTTTTTCTCATGGACATGAGTGTCAATGCAATAATGTACAAACACCTCAATGATCCTATTTTTTGTGGCATGATGAGTAAGAGAGATGGAATCTTGACAAGAAAGGATGTAATGAATGCTTGGAAAAAGGTGTGTTCTATTCACATACAGAAACATAGATACGATTCAACAAGTATCACAATGTGGAATGCACATGACATTTACAACTTCTACTTTAAGTGGCCCCATGGAAATGATATGTCTTTTGTTATCAAGGTTTAGAATCCATAGATGTTGGATATGATGGTTTTACACTTGGTCAATTCATTCATCTCCATGGATTCCACATTTTCCACTAGCAAATGTGGGGTGAAGCATTAGAAACATTGATGAATAATTCTTTGTCTTTTCAATGATCTTACTCGCTATAAACCTTACAATGCTCATGCTGACTTGTTATGTCTACAATATGAATTGTATACTTTTCCCATTTTCGACAAGCAATAGATTGGTGTGCCCATTGCATGGGCAGTCTCCTCACAAAACAAGATTGAGGAAATTTCTGGCTAGTTAGACGTGATGCATGCCCGTAGAAGAAGAGTCAAATCCGATTGGAGAATCAATACATTTTTTACTGATGATGCCACGACGGAAATTCAAGCCATCTAGTAAGTGCATATTTTTGTTGGTTTACCTTTCTCATTTTCTATTTATTTTCAATTCCACTTTTTCATGTGCAGATGAGCGCTAAATAATATCTTTTATATTGTTTATTATGTCTGTCTTTAGATGTCATGTGCTTCTATTCATTTGACATGTTCGAAGGGATTGGTTGAAGAACACACACATTTACACAACCAAGGAAAATGAAATGGACATCTTCCACAAAATTGGCACAATCATGATGGCGATCGGTGATAGTGAAGACAACATTACTCAACTATTGAACAATTTCTTTGAGGAGTTCAATGGTTAACCTCAGTTTTTATAGTACTTCAAGAAAACCTGGTGCGAAGGAGATGGTCCAATTGGTGAGTTGACAATTTCTATCACCTCGTTCAATTCACACCATTCACATTCTTTGATGTTACCTTTAATACGTTGTGGTTTACTTGACTATTGCTTCTTCTTTTTTGCAGCCATGTGGGTGAAAAATTGTAAACTATTCCCACATGCCAACTAGGGCACAAATCTTGCTATAGAGTCATACCATTGCATGTTGAAAACTTGATACTTATGTGATCGTCAAAAAATGCACAAGGTGAATAGACTATTTGTATTACACACTTGTGTATAAAATGAAGCCATTCTTTAGGAAAAAGAAAAAGTTGCAACATCATGGTTTTTTTACAAACTATAAGATTCAAAATATTAAATCTAGTTTGGAGAGGGTGAAGGAAATTCCAGATGATGATTGTGTTTTGGATGAAACACATCTTGGATGGTACTAGGTGAAAATTCAAAAGTAGGTGCGACCACTACCTTGTTTGAAAATTTGGTGAGCACCTTTTTGTTTGTGAGTGCCCTTGGAGTTCGTAGGGGAACACTTGCAAACATGTCCTTAAGGTTGTCAAACTAATTAAAAGATCATCTGATGTTGAAGGGGTGGTCCATGATAAGTGAATTTCAATTCGAAGTGCGTTACTTTATGGGAGAAAATTGTGTTTTGCATTTTCTACCACCTAAGACAAGTTTCTTGTGTTGTCATTTAGATGATCGAGGTGAAGCCATTGATAGAGGGATAGATTTGAACGAGACATTGTCATAGGGGGCATCCAAGAAAATAGTCCTAATATTCTCACCCCTACACAAGCTCCTTCTGTGAGTCATGAACATGGTGAACATTTGCAGAAAATGTGTAATTTGGAATGACACAAATAAAATCTTGAAGAAAGTGATGCATAATTGCACCAGTGTTTAGAACGAGTACAATCATATGTACAGTGTGTCAAGAGGTTTCTATAGGATCTATAGCAATCCAATGCATTTCCATTTGAATTCATTCAGGATCCCGATGTAGTTGCAACTAACACTATTCCCATGCATTCATGGTTTAGTGCAAGCGGGGATCGTCCTTGATGTGCAACCCATCATAGAGAGTGTGTTTCACAATGGTCAGATCATTGAACTCCTGTGTATGACTTCTTTCCCTTGTCCATGGATAATAGATTTAATATGAATGTCAATATGCAATGTGAGATGTTAGGCACACCTACTATGGATGAGGTAGAGGATACAACATCTAATACAGACGACTATGAGAAAACTTGTTTCAAATTCTATATTGTAATAGGAATAGTATTGCAAATTTCTTTTTCCATTAACCGGCTTCTACCTCCTCATAAACTTTTTTTATTTTTTTGGTCTTTTTTGTTCTCTTCAACATTCCTATGTGTGAAAATGAGTCCTCATCAATGACTATCTTTCGTGAGTGCAAACCCAATGGAAGGTATGGTTCCAATTTAACAACTATACAGAGGAAAGTCCATTTTTTAGTATGACATTATGTAATAGCATGCTTCCATATAAAATTTTGGCTACAGTGACAGGCTAATGTTGACCAACATGTGTTCACTTTGGTGCTTCTTGAAGAGTTACTAAGAACTGCAGAAGCATACATCAGTGAACCTCTATATGTAGATAAGCATGTCATCTTTTCAAAAAGTTGTTCACCCAAGTTGTCTACAATTTTCACATCGGACTTTCATGTCTCCACCCAACTGATTATGTTTTTTTTCACTGCTTCTTTTCAAGTACTTGTACAATAGATTCCTTTTTCATTTCATGCATTCTAGTACTTGTTGCTCCAGTTGTGCATTTCCATTTGCCCATTTCACATACTGCACATGCTCCTTCCTCAACCTGTGAAGAGCAAGAAGAATCTATTCAGTCAAAAAATTATCTATTTGTTTCACTTTGGTCACTTATTTTCAAGTGTTTTCATAGCATATTCCTTTTTCATTTCAGGGATTCTAGTACATGCTGCTCCACTTGTGTGTTGCCATTTGTCCATTGCATGTAATGCACATGCACCTTCTTCAATATTGTTATGTAGCTTTGCAACCTCTTTTTGGTCAGCATTGAGAGTGTCTTTCTAATTAGAGAATGCAATTGTATCTTGTGAAAAAGTTGTTCACACAAGTTGTCTACAATTTTAACATCATACTTTCATGTCTCCACCCAACTAATTCTATTTTTTTGCACTGACATCTATCTAACATCAGACAATTTTCACTCAGTTTTCACTCCACTCTACTTCTTTTCGAGTGTTTTTATAGGTGTTTTTTTTTAAAATTTAAGGTATTTTAATACCTGTTGCTCCACTTGTGCATTGTCATTTTCCCATTGCACATATTGCACACACTTCTTCCTCAAGTTTTGAAGAACAAGTAGAATCTCTTAAGTGAATACATGTACCGTGGACATGCACCATATCTATTTTTTTGAGCAAAAATTGTATTTCAATTTCTTTGTATGATTAACAAAAAAAAAAAGACAACATATTGGCAAGTGGAAAACACTGTGGGTTCTGTGTTATTTGATTTTTCTTGGTGAAAGGTCAACCTCTCAAGAATAGGTAGAATCTCTTAAGTAAATACACATACTAGGAACATGTACCACATGTTTGTTTGGGCAAAAATTGCATTTCGATTTCTTCGTATGATTAACAAAAAAAATGCACAACATATTGGGAGGGTGGAGAACATAGTGGGTTATTTGTTATTTAATTCTACTTGTTCTAATTTTGCTTTGTATGGTCAACATGTGAAAGCTAATAATTTCTTTGATGTAGCTATACAATATGTCGCTTAATGTCGATACATGGGTCTCTGGATGGTTGACCAATTACCACCCATATCTTCCATGTTTGCTCGTATAGAGGAATTGAGTCTCCTGTATAGGTTGAGGGAAAAGATGTTAACGAGAATTGATAGAAATGGGCCAAAGTGCAGTGACATCAAATTTCATAATTATGCTCATTTCTTTAACTACATCTATGGTGTATGGGTGAAAATGAGCATGGACGTTAAATATCACAATCTACAAATATATATTGTAAATTTTTGTGACTAGCCAATTTGTTTTTACCAAGAGATTCGAGACCTTTTCCTAGCTAGATGCATTTGGAAGGTATCCATTAAACCAACAGTAATCATCCAGAAGCACAACCTTCCCAATGAGATAAGCATAAAATTTATAAGATTCCTTAAGGGGGAATCTTGAATCAATCATCACATGGGTCCTGTCAAGGAATGGTTGCTTGTGTTAAAATTCAACTACATTGTCAAGTTCAAGGTGCACCGTGTGAGACCATCATTTAGGCTGCTACACGCAAATTATGGGATACCTACATTGTATGTCGTGAAGTCTAACTTGATAATCAGAGTGTGCACAATTTTTCCTGATTGTGACAATGCATGAATGTTACTTGTTCATAAATGTTTGACCTAGTTGACAATGTTTACAAACTATTTAGTTATTATAGCCAACATTTGTGAAATTTTTAGTCATAAATGTTTGCAAAGTTTTTAGACATTATATATATGACTGTATCCAATTTCAATAGCATTTTGTTGTCATTAGTGATTGCCTCATGCTCGTTGCGATGTTATATATTTACAATGTTGTTTGGAACTTTATGGACAGTTAATACATAACACACTGTGGTTACCATAAGGAATATGAGTTTTAGTTTTTTGTAATGATTAGTTATCTATTACATATGATTTTTTAATTTTTTGTAGATGGATAAATAACTACACTTAGTTGTTTCATATGATATTTGTGTTGTTTGCTTATGTTCAAGTCAAATTTGTTTATTATTAAGATATCTTGTTTCCTTTGGTATGGTATGACTTTATAACCTGATGAAATAGTCACCACTCTTGGAATAATAATGTACAATGTAGATACAATGCGGGAGCATGTCTTCATAAGGATGGAAATGTACAATGTAGATATATAGCTTCATGGGAAGAAAAAAATGTCTTATCATGCAATGATTTTGAAAAAAATACAAACCTACAAGAAATTATGATAGATTAAACATACGCAACCCAACAATAATTTTAATATGAAGAGTTAATATAGATTACCACAATGGCATTTTACAACACTTATTCTTAAGTATGTTGTTAAGTATACGTCCAAAGCAGAAAGAAAATTGAAGAGTTGCACTACTATATTAACAAGAATATGTACATATGAAAGATCTGAAGACCAAAATTTGATAGCATATCAAAAGTTCATAAGAGAGATTGTTGCAAACCATGATATAAGAGCATAAGAAACATATCATATGCTCTAAAAATTCCCTTTTGTTTTTGTACATCTGATCATTTATGTTGCTAAGTGGCCAAAAGTATTTCATCAAATAACAAAAACTATAAAAAAAATAATTTATAGACTAATTGGTTAGAATAATGTATTTCCTAGATTCTACACCATTCCAAAATAAGATTCAAAAAAGATAATTCTATACAAGCATTTTCATGGCATACACATATATATAGGTTTCAACAAAGATGAAATAATCACCATTGGAACCACATAAATGCAAACAAATAACATGTACGACATTGATCGCACAATTGAAATTGAAGCTTACATGTAGAGGAAGAAAATACTAATTATGACAGACACAAGACATAACATAAATGAATGAATAGGATTATTATCACAAATGGGTCTTACTAACAATGTGCATTTAAATGAAATACACATGCTTGGTAGATGTGATTTGGACAACAGATGGAATAAACTTGGTGTACCTCCACATTTACATCAATGATTCGACTAGATGACCACTCCACCTTAAAGTTAAATGCCCCAAACTATCCACTGCCACCAAAACAAAAGTTGACACTTAACATAATTAAAAACTATTGCAACAATCATTTTTCAAAGCAACTCTTGAATATGATGATTCAGAGAATTGTAGGAACTAAAAAAATCCTACATGATCACTTGCATAAAAAATATGTTTCAAAGTACACTACTACACAAACTAAACCCATTGCTTGCCCTTGCTCCTACAAGAATTTTTGCATTTAACATATATGCCTCAATTATACATTCACGCCTCAAAATTATAATAAAAGAAATGTAACCAAAATAGGGAAAGTCACTAACAATGTTTCAAGAAGACATGAAAAACATAAAATACATCCTCATCAATGAGATGGGCTTGGTAGTACCAAAGCTACTATTAAAGATAGACAATAAACTATGTGAGGCACTTTCCCACCAATTCTACATCGGTGGCATATCCATAATTCTTTTAGGTAACCTTGTCTACCTATCAGTTGTTATGGGCAAACCTATCTATTCATCACAATCAAATGTCAAAACGCTATAGCAACAATTTACTATAATTATGACATTACAGACAATGTTTCGTCAACAAGGTGACACCATAGCTCAAGCACACTTTCATGAAACATAGCAAAACATACATAATGCAAATCCAATGCAACACAATTGGGAACAATTAATGATTTGCACAAAAAGATTACTATCAACAATTAAACAAGAAGAATTTGACAACTCAATGCACCTTTTTCCTACAAATGATCAAGTGACTCTACACAATTAAATGCTCAAACTATTAAATATTCCAACTGTACTAAGTATTGCAATAAACACAAAAAGCAAATCAAACACTAATACTGAAGACTACCAACGTCCACAGGAACTACTATGCAAATATCAATGAATCACGTTAACAAACTTATGGACTCAAGCAAGCTTTATAAATGGGTTGTAGATATTATTTACAAATTTGTCTCTAAACCACCAAATTTACCTTTGTATGTCATATTACGAATTGATGACTACAATGGTCAAATGTGGAACCAAACTAACCCAAAACTATACCAATAATGCCCATATCACTAGGTAATCATACACAAATACCACTATCTATGGCATGAGAAATTCCTATACATATATCTCAAGGTCTAACATTAAATAAAGCTACAATTGATATTTGTAAAACAAAGACTTAACAGTAAATATAGCTACTTAACAGTAAATATAGCTACAATTGATATTTGTAAAACAAAAAAGAAAAGGCTTAACAATTCCAACCATATCTAAAGTTAAATGAATAAATGGCATCTTTGTAAAACCAACATTCTCCTTCAATCACTACTCTAAAATACAAAATAATTCATTCACATGTATTTTTTTGTTTTTTTAAAAAAAATCTTACTAAATTACTCTCATTATACAAATTTGAGGCATGCAAATTTCAATCCAACCTCTTCCTAATACCCTTTCAATTTATTATTTTCATTCTCTTATTCATTATATTTGACTTGGATAACATCGTTGTGTAACTAAGTCATTACAACCCTTGAGGTGTATAGGTGGATACTTGCCAATAAAAACCCAATACAAAAAGAGATTTGTTCTCTTTATCCAAATTATATTTTATTTACTTTATTCAAATTACTTACGATACATTACCTTCTTATTGTTTACATTTGAATAGCTTGATTGTTAGTCGCCTACGTAATACAAATTTCATACGCTCTGTTTCTGAGACAATAGGAGATGAGTGCAAGCATGGTCCATGGTTAATTGCTTTAGCTATAAGCTAATTTATTCAACTGAATTTACCGACAGTGAGGAAAATTGGAAAGGTAATATGCGACGACGCTTTTTTTATTATTATCATGGAAACTTAGACTTTGAGCATTAACCAATAATAGAAAAGCTATTGATCCTTCGAAAGTCACCAGCATTCTAAAAGAATTATGCATAGAAGTTCGTTGGACCACCGCTATGTAAAGCCCAATCCCTTCCATTAACCGGAGAAACCCAATACTGTCACCTCTGTGTACCTGGCAAAAAGGGTTTGCCCTATCCAACTAGGTGTGGGAGAGTGTGATTAGTAGTAGATTGGCAGGAATTTACCATTGTTAGAACAGGTTCGAGTCTCAGGAGTGCCTGGAAGCTGATCCCCAAAATAACATCAGATGCTGATGTTACAGAACTTCCGAGCTATGAAAAGAGTTCCCCTTAAACCCTCTGCGTTTGCCCATACTCCACCTCAAAAAAGCTCTAAGTAAATTCAATTAGGTTTTAAACAACAAATATGGTGATTTTGTATCATTATAAAACAGAATGCATACTTTTTAAGCCCACGGAAGTCCCTCGTAAACTACTATTAAAAACCATATGTAAGACGAGAAACATTTTTGTGAAAGGCTTCCACGACAAACCACTTTAGAGTCAATGTTCGAAATAGTCTACTTCAGATCGATACAGAAAGATTGAAAATTGATTTCTCATAAAAGCAAACAGTATTTTCTGATCGTATACCCTGTTTATAAAACAAGTTTTTTAAATGAATCAATTAACTTTTTTCAGTTAGTGTATGTAATCTTTTGATTTGAGAATTTGAAATCAGTAGAGAATATTGTGCCTATGGTGTTCTGGTTAAAACCCTTTTCAATGTTTCAAACTGTCTATTGAACTTGAGCTACTTGTAAAAATGAACCTACACATAGATCAAGGAAAATTGTTAGCTGTGGCTTTTGAGTGCATTATTTCCCTCACTTCCCTCACAATGCGAGGAAACTCATAAAAAAGAGAGCTTTTTGTCCCCTCTGAATCATCCTTCCTATTGTTTCCAAGTAAGTTGTTACAAGTGAAACCACCAATGATAAGATCGAAACCTCCTACCTTATCTACTAAGCTCTCCAGTACTTCTGTAGTCAAATGTTGAACATCTTCCTTCTGAATCAACCTACCTGTCTGTTGGGTTTTTGCCCACCAAGTCTTAAGGATAAGCCTGTTCTTCGGACATATTTCCACAGATACAACACAACTTAAACATATCCCAAGTCGATGCAAAGCAACCTCTGCTCCGCCAATTCCAGAAAACAGAGAAAGTACTTTGATGCCATCAGGATAGAATGCTTTCAAAACAGATAAATGGTATGCAACTGTGTCTATTTGGAATGAATTACCCAAAAATTGCAAGCGATCAGTTGGACAAGAAGATCCACGAGTGTGATCTTTTTCAAATCCTAATATAAATTCTATCTCGTGAGGCTCCAGACGAGCCATTTGACCTGGCCCCACCCAGACCAAGTTCCACTCCTCACACTTTTTAAGTATGTATGCTTGTTCACTATCACTCAATTGCCGTTTCCCTTGTGAATTTTGAATAATAGTCCTGAGTTCTTTACAAAGGACGCCACCACACCGTCTAGTGTCTATGCAATTCAATTTTTTCCTCAGATCCCATGAAGGCCAATATTTCTTTGTCTGAGGAAGTGCTTCCTGAATAGTCATGGGGGGCAGAGGCAATGCTTGAAACCGCCCTTCTATTGGAAGATTATGTACATAACCTCTTGGTCTTCTAGAAGCTGAAAAGTACTTGGAGTCTACCAACTCTGGTTCCACACCACTGAAATGCTGGGATATTGTCTTCCAAATATCCTTTGGTGCAAAAGCATCATTCTCATAATAGAAAAAAGGTGGTCCTTGCATAAACACCTTCATTTCCTCAGAGCGCTGGCCAATAGGTTTCCCAGGAACTCCAAAACCAATCAGTCCCTTTGGACATAGATTAGGGACTACATCACACATTCCAGACATAGTTTGTTTATATTGCATAGTCTCTATGTATTTATCATCCTTTAACACTTTCCTCTGATTTTCTCCTATTGCTCTCTTCTGGGCAGCTGATGAGCTTGTTTCCATGTCATTCAAGATAATGCCTGCTTGCTTTCTTTTACGAAATTTACTTGCACATGACTCTTCAGCTCGTATCTTTTGCTTCTGCACACATATAAATCATAATTCAGGCTCAGATGATTAAATAAAATAAGCATCTACGAAGAAAAGATTTGCCATTAGATGTTAATATTATCTGACAGAAAGCTCCTAAATCCAATTCTTGGAGAAAGGATACGTCATTGATAATCTTTTTTTTTAAATAAGAATCGCAGTCAAATAAATTAAAAATGTTTTATGTAACATTTAAACTTAGAAACTCAAGACGGAGACATTAAAAATTGAATTAATTTAGTGAAAAAGGAAAAAGTTATGTTAAACCAAGTTGCCAGAACAGGGATGACAGGGATGGGGGGCATGTTTCCGGGATGGATAATTTGGCAGCCATTTTTAGAAGACAGCTATAAGAAAAAGGTGGGAGGGGCTAAAAATATTGAAATTTTCAAATATTTTATAAGGCATTCATCTATACATTATAGAATCTTATTACATAAAACTAGAGCTGAATTGAGAATTTGCACGAGCCAACAAACAAACTAAAAAAAATTCATTGCTTTCATTGTCAATGTGCATATATATTCATTTATATATTTACTAGTTTCTATAGTTATATTTCCAGATCTACCCAGATAACCAAGTTGCTAAAACAATTTGCATTTTATACTAGAAAGGTTAAGAAGGGAATTCAACACAAAACAGCAACTCTACACGTGCTTTTAGCCTTTAGCCTTTTAGAGGCTTATTCATTCTCCATTTGTTGATTTAGAGTCCTCACAGACAATGTAGCAGCTGCAACGTAGATAATAACCATGTGGTTGTCTTCACAGCATGCAAATAACAGTAACGAAGAAACATTTAACATTATATCAAAAAACTGCTATAAAACTGTTCACAGAGCATGAACAAGGAATCCATTGAAATCATTCATAAAGGTTGAAGTTTGTTTTTCTATCATAATCAGATGGATTTTGCTTTCCACTAATCAGAAAAAAGTTGTATGCTCCATTTTTCTATTTTCTACGTATTATATATATTTTGTAACTTTCTGGAAATGTAATTGCAAATAATTTGCATATGGAAAGGTTAAAAATAAAACACATGCACTATAGCAGCTCCACTAGCGCTTTAAAGGTGACCTACTATCTATTTTATTGATCTCGTTTGCTTGCAACTAACTTAGCAGCTACTTGCACTTTATTTAATGGCAAATAAAAGATAGGGTAGCTTTGCTTGAATTTTCTTTAACAGGTCATCAAGAGTATAAACTTCAGAATCAGGTTCAGTATTTATAAAGCAATCAAAATTGAGAATATACTATTTTTTTTATTTTAATTTATTTTTTGATGTTTTATAGGGTGCTGGGCTGCAGGGGATGGCTGGCCATCCCCTGCATTTCTGGTTTTTTTCTACCATACTGGGGATGTTTCCTATTTTTTTTCTGAGGATAGTGGATAGTGGGAGGTACATTCCCTACCCATCCATGCATCCCTGAAACATTTCCAGTGGGGGATGGAGTCGAAAGACATAGGGGAAACATCCCCAGGGTACCTAGGGAAAAAGTGAAGAAAGAGATACAAAAGAGTTGCAAGAAAGAATCTGGTCTAGAGAATAAGAGCAATGCGCTCAACCCCTACAATGCATAGGAGTCAAGGCAGAGATGGTATTCTCAAAACAATCCAAGCATATCAAAATGTGATGTTTATTTAATGTCATTATATGAAAAATGGATATTGTGTTCAATGCAATCTAAGAACCCCTTATATCACCACTGTGACTAGCAAATAGGCATACTCAATCCTTAAAAACAATCATACCTCCTGATTATAGTCCTTTTCAATTCAAAGCAGCCATCAAACAATCTTGCATAACTTACATAGAAAAAAATCCACCTGATAGCTCAAAACTTAAGCATCCAGCCAAAGTATCAACCATACACCATAATTATACGCTTATAGCTGAGCAATTTGTAGCTGTATAGGGGACTCCACCTTCGGTGTTTGTTCTATATATGCCCCAAATGGTTACAGTGACAGGAGCCTACTATGGAATTGGCTCTGCAACCTGCAAGAAATCCCCTGGATTCTGGGGGGTGATTTCAACTTTGTTGAGAAAAGTGAAGACAAATGGGGAGGCGTGCCCTGAGAATGGAAGGGCAATGAAAGAATTTTCTGGCATAGAATGAAGGCTAAACTAAATTTGGAAGATCCAATTGAAGGGCTAAAAAGGAGTGCTCTAGTATCTGGTTTACCTGGTGCAATAGTCAAAAGGGAGAGGGGAGGATCTATAGCAGATTGGACAGATTCTATATGAACAAGGAGTTCTTCTCTGTTGTGCCTGTGAAGGATGGGTGTAAAGTGGAGGTAACCCCATACACCCTCTCAAATCATCATCCTATCAGGGTGAAAGTCAGCCTTAAAACTAGGAAAGCAAAAGTAAAAGGTTCAAGTAAAGGCTTCAACCTTAATATTGGGCTGCTAAAAGATAGTGATAGCAAGAATGCAATAGAGTCCCCAGGGGCAATTAACAAATGGATGCATAAATACCTAAATGCTATTGATAGATGGAATTTGAATGTGAGGGGTTGGAAAACACTCTTTCAAACAATGGGCAGAAAGACAGCAATGGACAGGAGGCAAGAGGAATGCCTCCTGCAGGAGAAGCTTCTTGAAGCCAAGACTAACCTACAGGAGAAGCCAAATGATGTTTGCCTGGCCAACAATTTATGTTTGGCCAAGAATGCCTTGAGAAGGCTACAGGCCTTCAAAGTTAAAGGTTTAAGTAGTGTTCCGCGGGGCGTGTCCCCACCCCTTTGCGTCCCCGTCTCGGGGCGTTTTGGGGACTTGGGCTAAGGGGCGTCCCTGCCATCCCTCCACGCCGAGGCGAGAAGCGTCTTGAAGGCAGCTCAGCGCTGGCGTCTTGAGGCGTCTCCTATGGGGCGTTTATAAAAGTCATTTTTTAAAAATTTCTTTATTTTTTATTGGCCTTTGTGCCTGGGGTCGAACCCTAAAGGCTTGTGGGACCCATCTCAAAGCCTCTAAATGAAATAAAAGTCTCTAATTGCTCATTTTTTTACTCACATATGCATTTGATGTTTTGAGCAGCTAGGTGAAGAAGAGGAAAACCAGTGAGAAGAGTGAGTGAAAGAGTGAGTTTGAGGTGCTGCAAGTGCAAGAGGGGTGAGAAGGAGAAAGAAGAAGAAGAGGAGAAGCATTCTACACCAATTTTGAAGGATTTTTCAAGCACAAGGTAGGGTTTTATGACTGTTTTTCTTAGTTTTTTCAAAAAAAAATTGTTTTGTTTTCCAAGTTTTTACATTCATTTTGAAAATGTAGTTTGATGTTTGAAATGGGCATTGAAATGAAAATCAAAACATGAATATGCATTTGCAGCCACATGTCTATGAAATTATGATTAAAAAATTAATCATAATTTCATATACATGGCTGCAAATGCATATTCATATTTTAATTTTCATTTCAAGGCTCATTGTTCTTTTTTTCATCTTTCCATCAAGATTCATCATGAAATTTTAAAATTTTATTTTCAAATTTGTTAAACTAGGCTGAAACTAGGCACTTATAGAATTTATTTGTTTATTGCAGTGTCACGATGAGCTCTCATGACATCAACATGAGTGAGGATGAGGTTCATTCACATAGTGATGCTGATCCTGAATATGACCCTGAGGCTGAGGGGGATGACCATGGGGCTGAGCATGAAGTCCAAACTAGTTCCATGGCAAGTGAAGCAAGTACTTTAAATTGCCCTTCTGCACTATTGGCAAAGTATGCTAGGGGTCCTTTTGATCCCAATTCCCCTCTCAAACAATTTGCAACAAAAGATCTAAGCAGGCAACCGCAAGGGGCAACATCTGGTGGCACAAGGAGGTGGAAGTGCAACTTTTGTGGTGAGGGGTGGTATGGCAGCATCACTAGAGTTAATGCACACCTTCTTTTCACTAAAGGAAAAGGTGTGGGGATATGTCGTTTTTTGATAAAACCAGAAAACCTGAAATTCAAAGTTGAAATAAATAAGTTATGGGGTGTTCCTGATGATACTCCAGTTGCACCTGTGCCTACTACTTTGTCTCAAAGGACACAGCTTCAGCATAGCCAACAACAGAGATCTAGCCATACTTTGCAGACGAGAGTAGGAGGGACACCAGGTTCTTCTTCTAGTGCCTATGCAGGAGAGGGGAGGGGGAAACGGAAATTGCAAAGTCAAACTCAAAGTAACCCCATTGCAGATTTGTTTAATGTGCAGCTCAAGGATGAGATAGATGATGCCATTGGCAAGTTCTTCTTTGCCAATGGCATCTCGTTTCATGTTGCCCGATCTCCTTATTTTAAGGATATGATATCGATGGTGGCAAAGGGAGGACCATCATATGTGCCACCAGGTGAGACGAAATTGAGGACCACGATCTTGGATAAGAACTATTCCAAGATCAATTTGTTGATGGAGAAGATGAAGGAGTGTTGGGTTAAGACAGGATGCAGCATAGTCATGGATGGGTGGACGGACATTAGCCATCGTCCACTCATTAACATCATGGTTACATGTACTGAGGGCCCATATTTTCTTAAGGCAGTTGATTGTTCAGGGCATCGCAAAGATGCTGATTTTCAGTTTGAGGTTCTCAGGGATGCTATTGAGGAGGTTGGGCCACAAAATGTGGTCCAAGTTGTGACAGATGCTGCACATGTGTGCAAAGCTGCAGGGAGACTTGTTGAGGCTACTTATAGGCATATTTGGTGGACCCCATGTTGTGTGCATGCCATGAACAATGCACTCAAGGACATGGGAAAGATTGAATGGATTAGAGCAGTGGTTCATGATGCGAGAGATGTGCAGATGTTTATCTGCAACCACCACACATCACATGCACTTTTCAGGACCTTCGCTAAGAAGGAGTTCCTAAAACCTACTGATACGAGATATGGTTCCTATTTCATTCTCTTAGACAAAATGATTGAGTTGCAAGAGGCACTGCAACTCATGGTCATGACAGCAGATTGGAGTAGGTGGGCCGAGTCTAGGACAGAGCATGGGAGGAAGGTGAAGGATACAGTGAAGAGTGATGTGTTCTGGGCTGATGCAAAATATATTGTCGCCATCATTAAACCAGTTTTCCAGGTTATCAGGTATGGGGATGCGGATGCACCTAGCCTTGGAGAGGTGTATGAGTGCATTGATTCTATGCTTGATCAGATGAGGGCTGTTGTGCGAGAGAGGGACCCTACATTAGCATTCTACCATGAGCACATTCAGCCAATCATTCACAGGAGATGGGAGAAGCTCAACACTCCCTTGCACATGGCAGCCTATGCACTTAATCCTAAGTGGTACTTGACTAGGCCTGGTAGAGTAACACCGATACAGGATGCAGAGGTGAAGGCAGGGTTCTTTAGGTGCATTGAGAGGATGTATGATGATGTAGATGCCAGTGTGATTCGCACTGAGTGGACCAAATTTGCCACTCTTAGAGGTTATTTAGATGCAGCCAAGATGGATATGCGAACTATGGCGCAGGAGGACCCAATTTTGTGGTGGACTTGCCATGGATCAGGATCTTTGACTACCACTCTAGCCATTCGATTGTTATCTCAGGTTTCTAGTTCTTCAGCTGCTGAGAGGAACTGGTCTACATATAGCTTCATCCACTCTCTTAAGAGGAACAGACTTACCTCTAGGAGAGCAGAGAAGCTTGTGGCTGTACATAGTGCTTTGCGTCTCATTGACCGCAAATCACTTTTGTACAAAGAGAGTCCAGCAGCACGGTGGGATGTAGACCCAGAGGAGCCAGAATAGATTGATGACGATGCTCCAGTTTCAGCTTCAGATGTAGGGTTGGTTGGTGTTAGTTTGGCAGCGCTTGATTGCGAGGATTCCAGCAGTTCGAGTGATGAGGAGTTTGGGGATGATTAGAGGCCTCCTTTCACTACATTTTTGCATTTTGTACTTATTTTGATTATGATATTCATATCAATGTACTCATGCTACTCATTGTAATCAATTTTATCATTATGATTATGATATGATATTATGATGTGACATGTCATATTTTCGATATTCATATAATAGAAATCTCAAATTCGACAATTTCATTTGTCAAATTTTAATATTTTATTTGATTACTAATAGTATTCAAGTATTCCAAATGTTAGTATTTGCAATTTTACTAATTTGCCAAAGTTTAATTTGAAATGTTATTCTGAAACATCTTTTTATAACTAGTTATTCAAGTACCATATGTATATCAACGCCGCCTCGCAGTCCCCAAACTTAGACCCCTTGTCCCCTTAGACTTTGTCCCCCGTCCCTCACGGCAGTGGGGTCGCCCCTTCGAAACTCCGGAACAGGTTTAAGGATCAGATAAAAAATGAACTGGTTGGAGAATGGAGACAAGGGGTCCAAATTCTTTTTCAGACATCAAGGAAAAGCAGGTAAGGGGGCAGATTGATCAAATTTGGGCAGAAGGTGTAAACCTGACAAATCAAGAGGATATAAGACAACAGTTCTACCAGTTCTACAAGGGCTTGTTTACTTCAGAGGGGGGCATAGGGAGTAGCTACAAAGCCAAAGAGCTCATTAAACAAGCTATTCCAAAGAAAATTATGTTGACAGAAGCATGTAGCCTTGGCAAGAACATTTCAAAAGATGAAATTAAGCAGGCTATCCTTTCTCTGAAAAATGATAAAACACCTAGGGCAGATGGACTTCTTGCTGAATTCTATAAAACTTTCATAAATTGGGTGTGTGATGATCTATACAATGTCTATAATGAGGCTTTGGAAAAAGGTTTTTTGGCAACATCAACAAAGGAATAATAAAACTGCTCCCAAAGGATGGGGATCGGGCCTTGGTCAAGAACTGAAGGCCAAGTACCCTCCGTAATGTCTCCTATAAGATATTGGCAAAATTTCTAGCAAATAGATTGATTGACATACTCCATTTATAAACAGCTCCCAAATTGGCTTCATAAAGGGAAGATGCATCCCAGAAAACCTTATTACCAGCTGGGAGGCTATGGAATGGGCCAAGCAGACAAGGCAAGAGGCTGCAATGATCTTACTTGATTTTGAAAAAGCTTATGACAAAATTGAATGGTCATTTGTTCTAATGGTTATGGAAGCCTTTGGCTTTCCTAGATCCTTTTGTGACCTGGTCCAAACTCTGTTCAAAGATGCAGTTGCTCAAGTTGATGTGAATGGGACTCACACTGAGGAGTTCACCCTAGAGAGGTCTATAAGGCAGGGATGTCCCTTGGCTCTAATCCTTTTTGTGATAGCATCTGATGCAATACACTACCTTCTAAGGGATAGTAGGTCCTCTCCTGTGGTGAAAGGAATCACTCTCCTGGACACAAATGAGCTCATCAATACTCAATTTGCTGATGATACAACCCTATTTATTCAATTGAATAAGGAAAACATGACTAAGCTAATGGACAAGCTCGACATCTTTTGTCAAGCTTTAGGTGCAAAGATTGCATTTGCCAAATTTTGCATACTTGGTTGGTCAGATAACCGCCCTCCCCCCATCCATCCCTCCGTCCCTTCCTCCCTCCCTCCCCCAAGAATGGTTAATGAAATTCAACTTGCAGTGGAGTGGGCCTCAAAAGCTTGTAAGGTACCTTGGCATCCCATTTGCCATTGAACCCAACTTGAAAGAGATGTGGATATGGGTAAAAAAGAAAATTGATAAATGGAACAAGCAGTATTTGTCCATGGCTGCAAGGCTTCAAATCTGCCAAAAGATTCTTTCTTCCTATACCATCTATTTTGCTTCAGTCTAGTTCTTTAGTTGCTACCAAATCAATGAGGTTCAAAAGAAAATAAGGAGGTTCTTGTGGTCTGATGGGAAAGGAAATAGGAAAAGGCATTCTGTAATGTGGGAATGGTGCACCATTACCAAGGCAAGGGGAGGTCTGGGCCTTAAGGATTTGAGGCTACAAGGAATTGCCCTGGCAGCCAAATGGATAATAGGTGCCTCGGAAGGGGAAGAACCCTGGAAGGTCCTTATAAGACAAAATATAATGAGCTCAGTTCCAAAACAAGATAAAGCATGAAAATTTCTCCCTTTCTGTGATATTCTTAGTAGCACTCACCCTATATCCCCTGCAGGCTCCAATGTGTTTAAAACAATTTGGAAGGTATGGGAGACTGTTAAGATGAATATGTCCAATTGCCACTACATCAAGGATGGGAATAGAACTATCATGGGGCACAGGTTGGTCTGATGGAACTTGAAACATAAAGAAAGACCCCTTGCCTTAATTCAAGGCTGCTCAGCTAAGGCTTGGGCTTAGAAAGGTATCAAATACTTCAATGACATACTCAAAGATGGCTACCTAAAAGGTTGGAATGGCTTAAGTGCTGAATTCAATCTTCCTCCAAGCAATTGGAGAACTTACATAGTGTTAAAAGATGCTTGCAAAAACATGCAATTCCCAGTGGAGGATGAAACAGACAGCCAGGAATACCTGCAATATAAATGGAAAAATGGCTCTTCACTCCAAAAAATTAATGCAAAAACAATCTATGATACCCTAACTCAATAGGTCAACATCACTGAGCATATTAATAGAATATGGAATGTTAATCTGAAAAGTAAACGATGGCAAAAGATCCTCAAAAAGAACTAGAAAAAAGAACTTGAACCAGAAAAAGCTTGTTTTAGATGGTTACTAATACTACAGAGGCTCCCTTACAAAATTAATCATGAAGACATTGACATTTGTAAACTATGTAGAGTACCTGAATCTGTAAAACATATTTTCTTTGCCTGTATCTATGCTAAAGAAGTATGGAAACTCTTATGTCATAACATGAACATATGGGGAATTGATAATACTCCTAGCCCTGCAAAAATTATGTTTGATGTTGATAACAAAATGAACAAAGAATGCTCTATCTTTTGGTTGTGCTTATCCTCTGAAATTTTATGGGCTATTTGGAAAGCTTGGAATTAAGATATGTTTAATGGGAAAAGGAGAGTGCTTACTGAGCCTTGCAAAAAGACTCATGGTCTAAAATGTTGCTGTGTAGGTTCATAACACCATAGAAATCTCAAAAGACAAGTTTTGGAAATTCCTGGAAAAGAGGACAGTAGACATTGACATTCAAGAGGCAAGATATGGGCATATGTGGCATGAGGGGCAGCCTAGTGTTGTCTTCTTAAATGCACCAGTAAGGAAGGGGTTCAATGCAACGGGAATAGGGTGGAGGAAATTACACAGGCAGATCAGGAAGTAGTAGGGGTCCTGGTTAACATGAAATTTGCAGGAAGGAACAGATCGACTAGAGGCTAACATAAGGAATGACATTATAGTTTGTAATGCAATATCATTATGTTTGTCCTTTTTGTAAATCTGGCATATCTACATCTAGTATATGCTGTAATCCTTTTTGTATATCTGGCATATGTACATTGGGTCTATACTATAATCCATTTTGTAAATCCTTTTAATGTCAGTAAAGTCGTAGCTGGAAGTATATGTAGCAGGGAAGGGAAACTGAATATGTAAATGGGAAAAAAATATTGATGTAGCACTAGGTGACAGGAGTTGGCCTGATATGTGTTGTACCCCAAATTAAAATTTTTGCTACACTTAGGCATTTTGAAGAAATGAGTAAAAGTCTTGTCAAATTTGTCAAAAAAGGTCAAAATTGGGGTTTGCATGTCTTGCATGAGAAGTAAAAACTTGAAATTTCCAAAATTTGATGATCTGGGTCTACTCAGAGCGACCTAATCTACGAAACCCAAATCTTAGTTTTTCATCCCTACTTTTTAGGAAAACTGCTATTTTTAAAAAAATTCAAAAAATTAACTTTTTATGGGTTTTTCTGGGTTTCTTTCGAAATGGATACTAGCAAAACTTTCTAAAAATAGAAAGTTGGTCCGTTAGGGTTCAAATTGATTTTGATTGGCTCAAAATACTTCCTCATCAAGTTGGTGTAGTATGAATCACAAAACAATCAGTTTTGTCCTAGTGGGTCTATTTTGCTTTTTCAATTTCAGAAAGCATTTCAGGAGCTTCAAAAGTCATCAATGGAGGCCAATTAGTTGCCATGCATCAGATTCAACACGCAAGCACTGAACAGAAGATGGGATGGTGAACATGCACGAAGAAGGAAGTTGGAATCTGCAAAAAATGACTAAGTCTGCCAGCCATGGGCGCTCCCGAAGGAGATAGGCGCCCATCTTTTCAGGGCATCAGATGATGGAATTAGGGTTTGTGCTTATAGGAAAAGGTGTTCAGAATCTTCTCAGCTCCGTAGTGAGTCCGACAGCATCATCATCAGATCATCCAGTCACTTGGAATTCGAGATCAAACAAAGAGGTTTCAACTAGAAGACAGAATGAAAATCATGAAAATGTCAAAAAATTGTCTTAAGTCTGGGAACTTTCAGTGCCCCAGGTGCCTAGGGGCACCCAGTCTTTTGGAAGGGAAAATCCAACAATTAGGGTTTGCAAATGTGCTCAATTCTTCAGGATTCAGTTAGCTTCGCAACGGATGTCTTCGTCAGAGCATCTAACTGGTCAATCTCCGACAAATCTAGATCAAACTAAAGGTATAGAATGAAGGTTCAAATTTGAAGATGAAAAGTTTCTAAGTCTGGAGCAAATGGGCGCCCCTAGAGGAGAAAGGCACTGAAGTTTTCAAGGGCTCAAACGAATGATTTTTCCAATGAAGCCTCTAATGTGACTTCTTCAAAATTGATCAAGTTTTCCAAAGAGACCATTAGCACGTCAATTGGAGTTGGCAGTCGTCAGATATGAAAGGCAAAATAGAAGGACTGACAAGAGTTAAGTATCTAAAGTCGAGCAAAGAAGCAAATACTGAAAAATGACCAACTCTGGTGAAGTTGGGCACCCTAGCTTGCCAAGGGTGCCCAAGCTTTTGATGCCTCAGATTCAATTTTCTGATGAAGTTACTCCCAGAAGACCCCTCTCAGAATCTTCTCAACTCCATAACGAGTCCAGCCATCAATTAATCAGACACCCGGATCATTAGATCTGACAGGATCATCCAGAGAAGAGTTGATGAAATATTGAAAAAGTTTCTAAGTCTGGTTGAGATGGTCGCCCTTGGAGAGAAAGGGCGCCCAAGGTTTTGAGGCTTGAAACGATGGAATTTGCAGATGCAGTCACCAAGATCACCTCGTCAAATTCAATCGAGCTATCCAACGAAACTGACGGTTAGTCAATCTGATCAGTGTAGCTCCCGGAATCGAGATTTCATCAGAAGATCAAAGGGAAATGAAGAACTTAAAAAAACACAAACAATGGCTAACACTGTGAAGGTTGAGCACCCCAGAAAGAGATGGGCACTCATGATTTTGGAGGATCAAACGAAGTTTTTAGCTGAAGGTGCCTCCAGAATGATCTTATTAGATTCAATTAGGCTTCGCGATAAATCATCCAGCTCAACCATCAGATCAACCTAGAAGCTGGAAATTAGGATCAAAGTAGGGTTTCAAAATTGAGAAAAGTTGAAAAACTCCAAAAAATGGTTAAGTCTGGGAGAAAATGGCACCTCTAGCCAAGAAGGGTGCCCAAGTTGTCTTACCATAGTCAAATTTTCAAATTTTCAAAATTACAAGATGAGGAGAATGTCCAAGTTCAATGCACAGGAAAATTTTAGGGTTTGGAGGATAAAAGCAAAAAGAAAGCAAGGTTTTCTCAAGCCTAAAATCTATTTAAGATGCCTTTGTCATTCAATTTTCATTATTATTTGTAGGTGGCGTCCAAGTTGAAGAGGGGCAGCAACTTCGAAGTTTTTCTTTTCAAGATTCAAGACTTGAACTTGCTGATTTTCAAGAAGTTCTCCATTAATTTTCAGACCAGCAACATAAAACCTTTGATTTTTCACGATTTTTTTTTATCCAGAACATCAAATTTTTGAAGAAGAGGGTCAAGATTTTCAATTTTCAGCCATCTGCGTCTCTTCATCTCATCTTTCTGAAGAATTTTTTTAGTGTTTTCTCAAGTTGCAGCAGCTGCTTTTTCCTTGCGTGTCAGAGAAATCATCAGAGTTTTCAAATTTTGATCATCCGGGTCCTTAAAACAACCTTCGAAGAAAACCCATATCATAGCTTTTTCAAGAAAAATTCAGATTTTAGGTTAAGCCGCTTTTCAGTCTACAATTTTTCAAAATGGGTGATCCGGGTTGTCTTGCAACGAAATTCTAAGCAAAACCCATATCTCAGGAAATATTTCCAAAAATTTGTCCGTTGGAGGAAGAAAAACCAACATTCTAAAAATAGAAAGTGCTCAAAGCTTGTCTGAACATAGGCGAGTTTACAATCATTCTTCAAAGTTTTCAATATGGAGTACACTCCCCTCGAGTTTAAGACCAAATCAACACTATATTAAAACTTCATCAAAAACAACTCCAGACGCACTTGCATCACATCAAGCCGGTAAGTTTCCAATTCACATGCTTTGGAGAGCGCAGGCAACACTACAATCAAAAACCTGGGACACTCTGGACTCCTCGCAGTAGCATCCATTCCTATTTCAGTTCAGAGTCTCGAGTTTGTAATCACTTGCATCAAGCATTACAATCCGGCAACACAAGAGATCCAGTCAGTAGATGACAGATTGATTTGCAATTTGAAACCTGACATGATTGAGAAATGCTTCTCCATTCCCCCTTGGCCTGAAAATGTGACTATCTCTAAGGGTGAATGTGAAAGGATGTGGGAAATGCACAAGGACAAGTATAGTAAGAAGATTGCGTAGAAGTGGATGAAAGAAAAACATAAGACTCTGCCAAGTCACATTTCCATGATGTCAGCAAAGCTCAAGAAAGCGGCCAATAAGGTTGAAGATTTCTTGAGATCAATTGCAGATAGAGAGGTTATCTTAGAAAAGCGCAACTTTGCTATTGATGGTATAGATGCACCTGACCGAGACACAATGTCCTGCTTTTTAGCGGATGTGATTGAGATTTAAAGTGGTTTTCATCTAGAAGTTTTCTTTCCGCTTTTT
>VDFB02145813.1:0-15079 GCA_007258455.2 Sequoia sempervirens | reverse complement strand
AATAATTTGGAGATGATGTGAACTAGTGAATTGTGAGGATTTGTGAGTGGATTCTAAATATATATTTTCTAAAAAATTTAGAAATAAATTGTGATTTTTTTTTACATAACTTTTAATAACTTATTTTTATAGTAAACAACATTTTTAAAAAGTGGCATTTATGTTGTCACACATAATTTTTTTTATTGAAAGGATAGAATTATAATTTTTAAAATATAGATTTTTAATATCAATATCTAGTGCATGGATACTTTTTCATATTTTTTTTTAGATTGCAGGAATCAGAATCAGATAGCCACCCCCTATAAAGTATAGTGCACTTGGTAAAAAAATTTCACGTGACTAGTGAAACACCCTCTGGTACCATGGGGATGGTGGGGAGATTAGACCTCATGACCACTTGCCTACAATGGGATGCTTTAGCCACTCAAACTAGGCCTACCACCCCATTTTTTAATAATTTTTTATTGCATAGGTTTTTTTAATTAATTTTTGAAGTAATTATAATTAGGACATAGGTGTATGTTGTCATGCATAACATGTTTTGTATGTATTGATTTTTTTTTTTATGAAACAAGAACATCAATACCTAGTGTACACATATTTTTTAGAATTTTTTCTCTAATTTTCTATTTTTTCACGTGTTTGAAACAAATACCTTGATGTTTAATGAAAAAAACAACATTCACAAGAACAAAATACAAATATAATAATAAAATTAAAAAATATTTAAAATTATACTTTTGGAAAGCTTATAATAAGAGTTACATACTTACAAAACATAATTTCTAAATGACTTTATTTAATCCCTAAAAAAGGTAAAGAAAACACATTTTTTCCATCACTTTGATAGGTGTGAAGGAGACTCCATTGTGGGTATGTTTTAAGACTAGAGGGGTTCTATCCATGGGGGTTTGATCTAATGGACTCTTATCTAACCCTCTTCAATTAAAACCCTTTAGATGGAATCCCTCAAGGCTTAAATCATTAGTTTTTCTAAAAATATGTGATTTCAGGAAAAAATCAGGATGTCCCAAGTTTGGGATCCATTATTGTGGATGAATTAGAGCTAGAAACACAAAAACTAGGGTTGATTTAGGAAAGCCCCTATACAACACAATGCTTCCCCTCTTTCCATATGTGTAGATCAAATCCAAAACTTCCATCAACAATAGGTTATATAAGAGTAGAGAGCAGACTATACCGAAGTAATCTAGCATCTGAACCAGTCAAAACACCTAGACTAGGGTGCCCACACCCCTATTCATCCATTTTAGGATCAAATTTCATCTATAGGAACCTATTTATCTATGCTTCCTAGATTTGTACCCCCAATCTAAGCAGCATACTAGAGAACAAGAGGCACCAACCTTTGAATACACTAAAATGAATACAATGAAAACATTTAGACAAATCTATGCTAACAATGCTTACAGAATGAATTCACACATTTTTGCTCTATCTTCTGCACTACTATGAATACACACTTTGATTTCCTTCAGTCACACTAACTCTATTCTACAAGATAAGACACAAAAATACAAGATAGGTCATAGACCCATATACAATCATAGTTTTGTATTGTTCATAATAATTTCAAAATTTTAAAAAAATCATTTAAATATTGATCTGAGGTGAAATATAATATTGTAATGTCGGCCTAGACCAAAAATCAGATCTATTAGTGAAGGAGAAGTTGACCTATAAAAATCCTTTCTAGTCGCTACCAAGTTTAGCTTGTGCAAATTCAAAATTTAAACCAAGAACTGGTCATTTGTCAAGTTTGAATTTGAACCATAAATCTTCCATTTTATGGGAAAATCAAATGGTGTATATTAGAATCAAGATATACCTTCCCTTTGAATATTCTTTGAAGAATAAGAATACAAATAACACTTTGAAAAGTATTTCAGCTAATATCATCTTGGACATGCATCACCATTTCATAGACTCATAGAGAAACCATTGAAAATTCTTGGATGTGTGTTAGCATTTCATGCCTCCACATGGTCTTCATTCTTACTTGACTCTCTCCTCTTGCAAAATTTTGAAAAACCACCACACATCACCATTCCATGCTTCTACATGACCTTCTCTCTTCCTTCTCTCTCTTCTCATGGTCTCACAAAAACTTGTCACACGTCTCCATTTTGTGCTTCCACACAACCTTCTCCTTTCCTTCTCCCTCTTCTTGTGGAATTATGGGAAATCACCATGCATCACCAAATTATGTTCTTCTACATTAACTTATCTATTATTTCTCTTCTTTCACACTCATGGAAAACTTCCATGTATTATAATTTTGCACTTTCGTACGACTAGAAGTAGGACTCACCTTTACTCTTGAGAACAAGGGGATATTCAACACCTATCACTCACTCGATAAACATAGCACTTTGAAATATTTACATTAGACTTAGGGAAATATTTCAAACCTAGAAGAAGCTATAAGCAAGGCTAGTAACCAATGATATAGAGATGATTAAGTTATTGTATACGCCTAAAAATGGTCTAGATAATCTAATTAATTATTAAATACAATTTATTTGGTTAATTGACTCCTTTAATTCATCTACTTATAAATAAATAGAAATATTTATTTATATAGTTCACATTTAATTCTTCTATCTTTATCATATTATTTCCTCTTAATTAAATAAAAACAGGTGAAATAGCTTTTAATTTGATTCTGACTAATCTGAATTATCGGCAGATTCACGCGTTTCCCATTTCAGTGCCGCCTTTCAACCAATGTTTGTTTAAAACCAGATTTTTGAATGGTTTCGTTTCCAGGTAATGTCTCTTGTTGGACCCGTCCGAATCTTCAATTCATATTTTCTGCAACTGTTTTTACTCCTTTTTACTCCACCATAACTCACCAAAGCAAAATTCAAGATGTTTTACTCCGATTCAATTTCAACAGCGCCTGGCCTTCGGAACTGGTGAATAAATTTGAGACAAATTAAAAGAAAACTTCATCTTCTTCCATTAATTCTTCTGCTCTTTTACGGATGAATGTTTTGTCTGGGAGAATCATATTATCATCTCGGGGCTTGGCTTTAATCACTACCATTGAATCTTTAAAATCAAATCCAGACCCTTACTTGCTGCCTCTTCACAAATGTGTTGTTGAGAATCTATAAATACAACTTATTTCTATAGGAAATAGATCCCAACTTTGTGTAATATTACTCTACAGAAATATCATTAGAGAAATCAAGCATTTGAGCAATAGTAATAGCAAATCATTTTAGAATATCAATCATAATCATGGCTTTTCATTTAGTTGCATCTTCATTTATAGTAGTTTATTTTACCATTTTCAGGTCAATGTCATCCACAGTATCATCATCATATCATTTAACAATCATTACATATGATTAGATTCCTACATTTTGCAATATCTCATTCTCTTGATTGGAATTTTAACAGTCACAGTGCTTACACAATCTAAGAGCCACAATGTTTTAATAAATCTTTAGAGATAAATAGAAATAGGATGCTTTTAAGAGATTTTTTGCTTTAATTAGATTAAATGTTGTTTTTAAATCTCTTGATATAATGTCTTATTAGGTGTGTTTGTCATTCATTATGCATATTTTACTCACACATTAAATTGGCACCCACCATGGGGCCCTTGCCCCTTTTTTAATATTTTATTGTAGGTTTTCTGGCAGTTCACGACTAGAGACACAGATTAGCGCATACAACACTTGTTCTAGCACATTTGAAGACTATTCTAGCGCATTTGAAGACTGTTCCAATGCATTTGATTGATTCTCTAGTGCATTTGAAGGCTGTTCCAGTGCATATGATAGATTCTCCAACGTATATGATAGATTCTCCAACACATTTGACTATTTCTATATCGCATATGACTGATTCTATAGTGCATATGATTGTTTCTATAGCGCATATGACCTCTGATCTAGCACATTTGTAATTTGTCTAATTTGTTGTATGGATTCGACGCGACCGCAGCCAATGGTTTTATTGCTACTTTTGGATTAAAATGAACCAATCCTAGGGTAGTCATTTGGATTAAAATGAACCAATCCTAGGGTAGTCATTTGGTTTAAAATACACCAATCCTAGGGTAGTCATCATACATTTCTATCTTGGTTAAAATGAACATCATGTCTTTTGTGAAGTAATATCTTCACGTAGAATATCAAATCATCATTTGGGCTTTAAAACTGAACATTATTTTGTTGTGATTGTACGGTGATAGGCCTATGCTATCCCCTTAACTGGGTGATCAAAATGCCAGACTCATCTTTTAATTTCATGCACTTTATGCTTTGTTAAAACCTTTAGTAGGCCTGCTGTAGTGCAAAAAAGTACTCACCCTATAGGAATGACCTAAGTGGGAACAACTAAAGCCAAGTTTTACAACCCACTATAATCAAAAGAAAATTCAGGGAAAGTCTGCAATTCGACGATAGTGTGCAAGATAACTATCCCCACAGCCTTTGTTCTAAAGGTTGGGAGGTCTTCTCAGGGAGTTTATCATTTTTCACACCGAACGAAAATCCTTATTATGAACCTTAGTGTAGAAGCTAACCAAGCTAGTAGCCAGACATTATAATACTCACAGTGCAAGGGGAGGGAAGAATCTTCCCCTAAGATACTCACCATATAATTGCCAAGGACCGTTTGCTCAAGGGATTGATAAATCTAACTTTGAGTACACGCCTAGAAAAGACAAAAACACGGGTGCCCTCTAAGGGGTGACACAGCTGTGTGAGTCGACGCAATTTTAAGATGTGGGATATGATTATTATGATGAACTTTTGACCTTAAGAGTGAGTCTACTTGAAGTGTATTCTTGTCAAATACTAGTGGAAATAAAAAAGGATCATGTTTGATTCTTGAACATACACTTATTGTTTAGATTTTAGGACTTAAAAACAATTGCGCTTACAATCTGGCTTTAAGTGTGTGAAGTTATTTTCAAAGGTATCATCTAATTAGATCATCAACTCCAAATATTTACAAGCAAAACACCCCTCCAAAATATTCATTTGGTCAGAAAATTACAACTTGGAATTAATTTTTTTACTGAAAAAAATAGAACAACCGGACAAAACTGTGAAAATACTAACAACTCCCAGACCGGCGCATTGAGCCCAAAATTTAGCGCATTAGAGTAACAGTCTGGCACATAGAAGCAAGAGTCTAGCAAATTTAACCAATTTTCTAGTGCATAGATGAAACAATACAATGCATTCAACCAATATTTTAGCGCATCTGTCAGGTCTTTTATTGCATCGGAAGACTGTTATAGTGCATCAAAAAAATCAAAATCTAGAGAGTTGTTTTTAGTGTATGCCAAACTTTTATCATCAGAATTCAGATTTTTCTCAGAATATAAACTTTCCATAATCAAAAAAGAGTCTTAAACCTACATAAATTGGACTTTACAATTGAATTTGTTCAAATCAAACCAAGATCTACCAACCAAAAGTGTCTCAATCAAACACATTTGATTAGTAAGTTAAGTTTCTAATCAGTCATCCTAAATCAAAGCAACGAAGCTATATAATCAAACTTATAAACTTAGTCTAATCAATAGAATCTATCATTCTATTTGACTTAAGTTAATATCCTTGACACTATACCAAATTATGATCAAAATTTTATTGAAAACAATAATGTTCGTATGTCCATTTTAACAAGGTCACGAAGACTAAAATTCCAATAAAGGGAAATTAAAACTCAAACCACGATGGCTGAAATAGATGAGGATCAATTGAATGCTTTCACTCAACAGATGCAAAACCTTCAACAACGACTACAGGGGACATAAAGAAACATAAAGAAACAAAACAATGAACATGAGACCTTCTTCACCAAAAACATCATCCAAGTTCAATGTCTTTGAATTGTTGCAAAAGTTCAATAAGCCCAAATCTAAATTCTCAAACACAAATGATATTGAGGAATCTGCATCGTGCATTTATCTCCATCTGCAACGCTAAACCTCAAGATTCTTTTGCACTCAAGTTAACAATTCCATTCAATCATCACTCTTCTATCATATCTTCAACATCAATGATTCATCGCATGCATTAATCTAAACATACTAGCATATTGACATAAATAACTTCAAAGCTGCAGCTTAATTTTCCATCTTTTCAGTAATTATGACATTGAGTATACATATACTTGAATTACATTATATGATGTAATAATTGATAATTATTTAATTAATTTATGCTATTTATTTATTCTTCTTGATTATTAAATAAATAAATTTTATTTATTTATTTAATATGTCATTGATTCTCATAATTAAATAGATTTATTAATTTATTTAATTATTGGTCACAATATCTAAATTAAATAATTATCTTTAATTATTTAATTGCCTTATTTGAAATTTTTGTCATTTTAAATAAATGAATTATTTAAAATGGTCTCACATTTGTTAACTATCACTTCTTTTGGTAAATAATCTGAAAATCAATTATTTACTGTCACACAAAATTCATATTTTGAATTAATTTAATTCAAAAAGATAATCTTCTTCCAAAAATCAAGTAATTGAGCAAATTCTTGATTTTCCAAATCTGCTTTTTCAGTTCAACCTTTATCCTCTTGATTTTTTGAATCTTACAAATCAAGTAGTCTTTATCTTCTTGATTTTCAAAAATCTTTATCTTTTTGGCTAATTATCACATTTATTCTCGACCGCCGATTCGATTTTCTCAAATTGCATCTTGGACACTCATTTCAGATTTTTTCCCTAACCCTAATTGGGGATTGTCACACACAATCCTAACCGCTGATTTTAGGCTTTCATCAACTTTTAATCTTGACCATCCGTCCAAAATTGCATTTTCTATAAAATGCCAATTTTGCTCACATTTTGAGGGACACATAGTTTCTTGATATTTCATCCTGGCATAATCTTTGAGTCTTAGGAATAGTCTTGTCATTTCTTGTCATAAGCATAGTCATATTGGCATAGTTTTTGTGCTTATCATTTGCATGATAGCATAGCACTTGTCATTTTAAATCCTTCAAACCTTGAATTGGACATTGTCACAATCATTTGCTCACACACTCAAATCTAAGGGCAACAATCACAATCACATTTGTAGCAAGTTAGAAGGTGTAATGGAGATCAGTCATGGAGTTTGAAGAACATTGGTGAGCTTGTTCATGTTTTTATGTTTTTCATTAATTTTCCCTTGCACTTTATTACTTAATGTTGGATTTTAT
Source organism: Sequoia sempervirens (assembly GCA_007258455.2). Lineage (NCBI taxonomy): Eukaryota > Viridiplantae > Streptophyta > Pinopsida > Cupressales > Cupressaceae > Sequoia > Sequoia sempervirens. The sequence continues at coordinate 7,852 of VDFB02145813.1, read as the reverse complement.
GTTTAATGCTCTAATATGCTAAATCCATAAAATTGCATCGTTACATTGGTGAACCTGACATTCATTTTTGCAGTTTTCGTACGGAGTTGTTCGACTTTTTCTTGCAGGTATAGGTATAGAACGACGCAATTGGAACATTCTGAGATGAAATGCCCTTTCACAATGCATTCACATTTGGAAATGTCATTTTCATTAACTTTAGTTTTCATTAGCTTTAGTTTTATTAGTTTAGATTAATTTTATTTAAATTAATTTAGAGTTAGATGTAAATTTAGATTTAAGATTTTTAATCTTTCTAAGTTAATTTAAATTTAGCTTTTTCTAATTTAATTTAGATTTTAAATTAAATTTTAGAGTTTTAGTTTAGAATTAAATTCTTTAATTTAGATTTTATAATTTTGATTAGAATTTAATTACATTTTTAGATTTTTAAATTAGCTTTTAGTTAGATTTTTTTTAGATTTTTAAATTAGATTTTTTAAATTTTTAAATTAGATTTTTAAATTTAAAGAATTCTTAGCTTTGCACTTTTAATTAGATGGTTTTTAGACTTTTTAGTTAGATTTTTTTAGATTTTTTAATTAGATGTTTAGATTTTTAAATTAGCTTTTAGTTAGATTTTTTTTAGATTTTTAAATTAGATTTTTTAGATTTTTAAATTAGATTTTTTTAGATTTTTAAATTAGCTTTTAGTTAGATGTTCTTTAGATTTTTTAGTTAGATGTTTTTTAGATTTTTAAATTAGATTTTTAGATCTTTAAATAAGCTTTTAGTTAGGGTTTAGATTAGATTTTTATTAGATTTTAGATTTTAGATTAGTTAGATTTTAAATTAGAGTTTTTTAAAGAATTTTATTAGATTTTAGATTAGATTTTTAATTTAGATTTTTTTTAAACTTTTAATTTAGTTTAGATTTTTAACTTTTTAATTTAGTTTAGATTTTTAATTTTTAATTTAGTTTAGGATTTTAACAGATTGCATGTTTTAGATTAGAGATTTTTGGTTACTAATCCTTGTTGGTAGCATGTGGCATTTACATTTCGAGGGTCCAAGATAATTTGCTCAAACTACTAATTTGTGGTTTTGCAGATTCGTTTGTCCAAGAAGTTCTAATTTGAAAACATTGTGTTTGTGATTTATTTAGATTAGAAAGCATTTCATTTGGTGCACTAAAATGAACATGTCTTTTATTTTGCTTGATTGTGCTTGAAGGTGGTAGATGACTATGCTCTCACCTTGTGCAAACTAGGTGATCAAAAAGCTAGACCCACCTTGTTTTTGTGTAACCTTGATGCAATAATCAAAGTATCCTCTCCCCTTGTGTAGTCATGTGATCCTAGGTGTAAGAGAAATAGTTATTGCCTCTAGAAATTGGTCTTGCCTTGGTGGGAAAATGTACTCACCCCAAGGCGACTCAAACCGACAATAGAGCTAAAGCCAAGCTACCCCCGACCCGTATATAAATGTGAATCCTAAGGGAAAACCTAAGATTATGAGTACAAATTTTTCATACAGACCAAGTAGTACTCCCCAAAACCCTGTTGAGTGTAACCTCTTCAGGCTGGAGTGCCTCCTAAATGGAGATTAATCTTTCGCCCCATGTATGGCCACTCGAATGGGGGTCCCAAATTAAAAACCTTTGTGTAGTATCCAAAAAGCTTCTATTTGCTAGCGTAACACTGGTCGGTGTGAAGGCATCCACATCTTCGTAGTCTTTAGTAGAGGGGATTAATCTGCCATGGGAGTTTCATGGGAGTTGGAAGCTTGGTTGGCTTTGAGAAGAGAGTGCACTGTAAGGGGGAGCCCGTGCAACCAAGCTTCTAGATTCACATGCTAAAGATATGCAGCTGGGGAAACCCACGTGGAATCTAGAAAATATTGTCCTAGCCTAACCATAGGATTGTGCTTGTCTTATTTGTGTTTGTCTACACTCAAAATATCATGCTTGCCAAGTATTTTCTGGATACTGAAACAAAGCAAACACGATTCACACATCTAGAAACAAACAATAAACTTCAAACAAATTAGATTTTTTACCAAAACTTCAAGTCCAAATATTTTTAGCTTGCTGTCAAACATCTTCTTTCGGAAATCTATTTCAAAACCAAATCAGAAAATTTCTCAAATCTCTCATTCTTTGTGCACTTTAGCTTGCATCTTACCATAGGGCCATCTTTGCAAATATTAGCTTCATCCTTAGGCTTCACCATTTGCATTATGAGTCATAAACCAAAAACTTAGGTCCTCATCTCATTTTGCATATTTTGGATTAGGACAACGGGTATGTGTAGGATCATGGTGGGCCAAAAGGAGTATGAAATATATGATAACTGTGGTAGCAACTTTGCTTTTGCAAAATTGTTAAATGAAAGGGTTTTAAAGGGAGATTCTCGGCTTTCAATCCAATATAAATTCATGGCACTTTTAATTTATTATTGAACTGTTATTCATTTTCTATTCAATTGGCTAAAGTCACATTTGGATGATATGTGGGTATGCAACAAATTAACGTATTGCATTCAATTACTGGATTATTCATTAGGTCCATTCATCGATTGATCAGATTCACCTTCATTCATTTATCAGGTAATTTCATTAATTCCCATCTCCTAAGGTCATTCATTCAAAATTAAATAAAACATTATCATCAACTACACAATCAGTATAGTCAACGCTCTCCCTTTAATTAAATAAATCAAAATTTACCTAGCAATTAAATCCAAAATCCATATTTCTGTCCCTTTTTTATTTTAAATAAATCAAATATTTTAAATCATGAAGTCAAAACTACTTCATCATTTAATTTAGTAATCTGATTAGAAGTACTTAAACACTACCACTTGCATTCTCAGATACTCGCCATAGGCTCAAGTCAATTTTATTGATTTGTTAACTCATTTCACTCTCAACATGAAAGTTGATTTGTCATAACTTCATTTATGCTTTTCATCCCCCTCTCTAGAATTTATTACCGGAATTTTGAATTCAAATTCTCCCTCATGGGCACTCTTCCCAAATCTTGCATCCATTGTATTCTATCTGCCACTTGACTGGGTGGCCTGTTCTCATTGGTGGATCTTTGGTCCCATTTCACCCATCTTGTGATCTCTCATCAAGAATCTATGAAGAGGCTGATCACTAGACAAATGTGTCTAGCTTTTGCTGCAAGGTTGCTCTCTTGGTTTGAACTCATCTTGTTCTTCTAATCTTATTTGCATTTGCATCATCTTAAGCTTTGATCAAGGATTGGGAAAGGGCCACTTGCACATGTGACACCAATCCACTATGGGATAGGTACAAAAGCAAAAAAAGGACAACAAAGGTACAAATGAAAGAAAGCAAAGAGAAGGCTAGCAAAGGAAAATGAAAGGAGGGGGATATTTTGAAAAATCAAAGTGTTTTTAAACGCTTTAAGTGTTTTTTCAACACTACTTCACGAAGTTGTTTATCTTTTCATTTTAGTACACTAATTTTTGTTTGGATTTAAAAAGAACACTTGGTTTTTTGCAAAGGCTAAAATGAACTTTAGGATCACAAACTTACTAGATTTTGTTTGGGATTAACAAATTGAACAATCAAAACTCACACTTCATCTTGGTGCTTAAAACGAACTCACAATTGCTTTGGAAGGATAAAATGAATGTGTGTTTGCTTTGTTTTGTGGTTACTTACTTAAACTAAAGTCATTGAAAAGGACGTATGTGCTTCTCTCGCGCTTCCAAGCAATCTTGAGAATCAAAAGGCATTTTTGGTGATTTTGGCGTAAGATAAAGTGATCACCTCCACACTTCTATTTGGGCTTAAAATTGAACAATATCTTGTGCGAGTGTGAGTAGGGGCATTTTCGCATATATTCTCTTTCTTTGTGCCATCAAATATTGATTGAGTTACGAATTGTGTCTTTGCTTGCTTTTGTCTATCTTAGAGGGCCCGCCTTGGGGAAAAAGTACTCACCCAAGGGAATGACTCAACCGGTAACACTCTGAACCGTAGAGTATTTCTAGCCGGGATATAAATGTGGATATTGGAAGAAACGCCAATATCACACAGTTGACTCCGACAAGATGGATCCGAAAGGGGACTCTTGCCACGTTGGGTCAACTCCTACGAACAGAAAGTCCAAACTAGAATCCTTGTTTTGTAGTGGCTTATTGATCCATTGAGTGAGTTTATCAAAGTGGTGCATTGGAACTTAGATTCCAAGAATTTACTTGCCATGTCTGATCTTGGTTGAAATATAGAGGTTAAGACTTCATTCTTAACATACCTTTATATTTTATCCTTGGTTGCATGTATAATCATCTCTTCTACGAAGGGCATGAGGTAAGCCCACCAAGAAAAATGTACCCATTAAGCTAGGATGTTGCATTGCTTGTGAGTCAGTTTGAAAATACATTGCTTGATCGAAAACAAATAAAAAAACAAACACTTAACATCATCCAAATTTCAAACCCTCTTGGAGATAAATATCATTGACTCAATCCATATGTTATTGCTTTCCCTTGGGACTCATTTCCTTAGAGGTTTCTAAACATTGGGTTACATCTCCATTCATCTCCTTGAGTAAACAATAGGAAAACCCTTGTCTTAAGTTCATTAAATTTCCACATAACATATCTTGTGGGGTTTGAAGAAATTAAGACATTGGACATCTTAGTTTGAAACTTTAATCAAAGAGAGTGTTTTTGGTAAAATAAAGACATTAACCAAAGCTAAAACAAAATGAACTTTCATATGTGTTGAGGACACCACAAATCCCAAGGAAAAAATCATTGGAAATCCAAAAATGAATGTTCAAATGAAATCATTTTTTGGTTACAAAGGTCTTTAGGAAGCATTTGCATGCTCTCTTCAGCCTAGTCTGGAAAAAAAAAGTGCAACACTTGGGTTCACCTAAGGATCAAAAACAAATCAAAACTCTTTCATCCATCTTTCGAAACATCAATCCATCTCACATCATCTTTTGGAAAATCATCTTGAGAGTATCCTTGATACCTAGAGCTGTGGCAAAATATCATCCAAAACATTAGGACTATATCTTAACATTCCAAAATCACCTTAGGCTTCAGGAATGTAAATTCATCTTTTGCATATCCTTGGTAAAAAGTTATCAGATCATCTTACGTCTAATACTTGTTATTACAACGTTGAATAGCTTCTTCCATATGCTTAATTGAAACTCATTTTGATTGGGTGTGGGTAGATGCATCCTTCTCCTCACACATATCCAAAATCATCATTCTTTGAACAAAACTATCCCTTAGATCATTATCAAACATCTTAGGGTCCTTTTGTTCAAAATCCAAAACAAAATCAAAATCCAAGTCAAGGGAAAAATCCCAAAACCGAAATTCAATCAAATCCAAGTCCTAAAGCCTAGTGTCTCATTCATGATTTATCAAAAGCTAAAACATTCATATCATTCATCATCATATCATCACCTTTGATCCCCCAAAAAAAATCATCATAAAACTTTCACTTTGGGACATAAAATAGGAATTAGTAGAGAGATGAGAGAGATTCTATCCTCCCACACCATTCTCAAGACAGTCCCATTTTATATGGTTCTAACTAGATCTCAATACAAGAAGAGTATGGAAGCCAACAAAGAAACACCCGCTTCAAGTGATCTTAGCAAAACTAATCCTGAAATGAATCCCATTGGGGATGGAAATCTCACAATTAGCCTTCTAACATCATCACAAAACCCACAAGAGGAAACCCAAGGAGAGGATCTTACATTTGGAATGTCTCACGAAGAAATAGTTGAAATGCTCCAAAATCTAGAGAATCACAAAATCATCAACATCATGATGAGACTTAACCCTTTGTTGTACATGCTTGAACTAGCAAAACAAGGGGCCAAGTTGCCTTCTGATTTTGATGTGAGTACTCATTGGACACGTGGCTGTCTCATCCCACTGTCCCATCATCTACCTCCATCCCAAAACATCACACACAAAACATTCCATAATCAAACCGGTGCTCCAAACTCAGCCAAATGTCCTTATGAGGCTTACATTCCTCAATGCTCTTCAATCACATCCCCTTGTTAATAATCAAAACATGGATGCAAACACCACCTTGGAACAAAGCATAACCAAAAACCCATTACACAAGAATGTTCCTCTCACATTCAATCACGATCCATCATCATCAATTTTACACAGAACACCACAAACATCTCTTCTCACAAACTCACAAGAAGAGGGAGATATGTTCAGACTAGGGGGCTTATTCGACACCACAACATTTTCACAACTCAAGCCCCTTACATTTCCACCTCTTCCACCATTGCCATTATCATCTGCATCACTCCTTGGTTTAGGACTTCCTCCCCTACCAAGTATCAATCAAACCTACATCCCAACCATCAATCAAAGCATTGCACCAAACACTCAAAATTTATCATTTATATCGCAACAACAAACAATAAATACACAAGCAATGGCAACACCATCAAACACACCCTTAACATCACAAAACATGGTCTCTCAAGGACCCATCACATCAATATCATTATCCAACACACAAAACATCAATTCAACATTACCACCACCCCCACCACCACCAACGTTCACCACATCAACTCAATATGATGAAACGTTGCAAGCTTCTTTCCAAAGAGGATACCAACAAGTCTAGAAACAAAAAGACGTGCAACAAGCCACTCGAGCTGCACAAGCTACCAAAGCTGCACAAGCCACAAACAAACGCAACAAGAACAACAAGCCCATGCATTATTGCAACAACAACAACAAGAAGCCGCTGAAGCTACACAAGCATTGCAAGCACAAAGGGTCACTCAAGTACAACTATTATTGCAGTAACAAGCCGCACAAGCACAACAAGAGCAAGCCCAAGCACAATTTCTTGCACAAGCAACACAATTGCAAGCATATCAACAAGCATTGAAGCAATACCAAGAGCAACAAGAAGTAGCAGAATTGGCAACCAAACAACAAGTGTTGTGGGAACAACAACAAGCATTGTTGGAGCAACAACAAGTGCAACAACAAGCCCAGATCCTAGCACAAAAACAACAAGATCAACAACAGGCATCGTTCATACAAAAGCAAGTAGAAGCCTACTTTGCTCACCAAAACATGCAAATACCATCAAATAATGCACCAAACAGCCCATCCATCAAACCCATAACCCAAACCACAACCCAAAACACTTTCATCCCACCCCCTGATCCCTAGAGTGATGTGACGACACAACTTAGGTTGCTCTCACAACAAGTGCTCGACCTTCAGTCAAGGCGAACAACTAAAACGCCAAGCAACTTGTGTCCCTATCCATTCGATAGGAACCTAGACATGAAACCATTCCCCAAAGGATTTGAAATCCCAAAATTTGACAAATATCGAGGGATGGGAAACCCTGAAGATCACATTAGGGAATTCCAGGTTCATTGTATGGAATTCGCATATGATGATACATATCTGATGCGGCTATTCCCTAGGACCTTGGTAGGTCCTGCCATAGAATGGTTCTCTTGCTTACCCATAGGCATTAGAACATTCCAAGAAATCAGAGATGAATTCATTAGGAATTACACATGTAACATTACAATGCATGTCAGTCTCGAAGAACTCTCTACTCTCAAACAAGGAAAGAATGAGTCTTTCGTCTCATTCCTTCAACGATGGTGATCCAAGGCCAATCAGAGCAAGTGGACCATGCCAGAAGAGCAACAAGTCTGCATGATCATAGCCAACCTTGAAAGCCGCCAGTCATTTCATCTCAAGGTTCAGGGAATCACCACATATGAGCAATTAATCTCCAAGGCGCTTAGCATCGAAAGAGCCCTTGTGACCCAACCCGCCAAATCAACATCATATCATGA
>VDFB02145811.1:0-37847 GCA_007258455.2 Sequoia sempervirens | reverse complement strand
CATGAGAGTCCTTATGATAAAGAGTTTCTACCAAGATGCGATGGATTTGCGACATGGGATTTTTGGACTTTAGGCAAGATGTAGGATTATGGCGGATGATGGTAGACATGGATGGATTTTTTTGATGTTTGGATGAATCACTTTTTATTTTCCAAACTTGGTATGATGGATGATGGATTTTGGAGGGATGGAATTTAGAACCAGCACCTTTAGATGCCTTGCTTGATAACCATTTTGAAGGAGGTGGACATTTATGATATGTGGGAGTCCTCTTGTCTTGTGGCTCCACATTTTGATTAACTTTTTCTTTTGACATATTTTTTTTGCTTGATCCATTTTTCTTTGGGATCCATTTTAATTTCATTTGTCCACTTGTCTTTTTTTCTAATTTGATGGCCTTTGACAGTTGATTTTTGACTTTGTAAGACTTTTGTTTTTGTTGGTTCCAAAAGGAAGGTTTAAGATGTTGAGAATGATGGTTTATGGTGTGGGTGGATGAGGTGTTGGCAGCAATCTTATGACAAGGATCACTCATGGACTCTCTTTTGACGTTTGTATCTGACAAGGTTTCCCCCAGTATCGAGGAGGTTCCACTAGCATCATTTGATTTATTAACTGAAGAATAGCCAAGACCTTGATGTCTGTAATTTTCCTGAAGTTGTATTGGTTCTTGAATGCCTTGCTCGAGTATGCCTAGTCCTTTGCCTTGATAATGCATGCTCTGACAAATTTTGTTTGCAATGGGGTATTTATTGTTTTGAAAGCAAGATGCTAACCCATCATGATGTATGTGGACACTATCACTTGGAATACTTTCATCTGCGAGAAAGCCTGCTCTGACAAAGATAGATGACCCTAGTTGATAAAGTGTCTTTGCTTCATTGTCTTGTTGGCCATATTTCTGACTGATATCTTTGGTCTGATCTTGTGACATATTAGGTTCAGATGATTTTGTTGGTGCATCCAAGGCAATGTCAAACCCATCATTATGTTTAGTGTCATAAAGTCCAATGATTTCAGCTATAACTTGATCAAGTGCAAGCATGTCCCTAGTGGAAGATTCTTTTTTTGGAGGAATATCGTCTATGTGTCTCATGGAGGCAAGTGTCTCATTTTTGGAAGTGGATGTGCTTGGATTTTGAGTAGGATTAGTCTCAGATGTTTGGTCATGAATGGCATAAAGGTCGATGAGTGGATCATTTTGGATTTCTTGGTCAAAGATAGGGTCTTGGTTGAAGATGGGGTTGTCATGGATGATATAATCAGAAATGGAATTTTTGTTAAGGATAGGTGTGTTTTGGATGTCATGGTTATCTTGAAGGGTTTCTTGAATGGAATTTAAGATAAGGTCATGGGATGGACTACCTTGTTCTTGACATGAAGGTGATGTTATAATGTCATGCTTTGAGCTTTCATTTTGACATGTATCCTCAAGTTTAGACAATGGGATTTGACTTTGTACAATGATAGAATTTTCATGACTAAATGCAGCTTGTGAGGGAGTGACTTGAAAAGGATTAATGGATGAAGAACTAGGATAGGACATCGGGACTTGGACTGGACTAGTATGTGAAGGACTAGGATATGGCATGGGGACTTGGACTGTATTAATAAGGTATGATGTGGAGACTTGACACGAGTTGGTAGATGGTTCATAAGGCATGTAGACTTGGACGGGATTGGTAGGTGAAGGACTAGAATATGACGTGGAGACTCGTAATGGACTAGTGGACAGTTGGTTTCCCTTTTCAAGGTTAGTATAAGGGTGATAAGTGGATGTTTGTTGTGAATTAATGGTAGGATTTATGTTAAGTGACTGTTGATGGTGAGGGTAGATGGATGGAGGTCCCAAAGTATTTATGTCAAAGCCTTGTGGTAACTTAGCCCCTTGGTCCAAAAGCATGGATAGATACCTTTGAGGGTCACGTAAGACTAATTTTTCTACAAAGGAGGCTATATCAGGATTTTTCATTGCAACTTTTAAGTCTTCTACATATGCTCGTCTATTTTGGTCTCTTTGTATGAATGGTTCAGAAGGATTTTGTGATGAAGATGACATGTTCATGGAAAATTGCATGTTCATGTTGTGAAATGGGTCAGAAAAATTCCAATGTTGGTTCATGTCATAAGTGTTATAATCAATGTTGGGATTGAAATCTTGTCCAAAGTTTTCCATTCGTTCTCTCTATCTTTAAAGCCTAGTCTCAACCATAAAAGGGGATTGCTCAAATGAAGATGATGACAATGCAAGTATGACACTAGTCTATGTTTTTATTTTATTTTTGTGATAAAGGATTACAATGCAACCAAATGATAATGCAAGTATGCCAAAAGCCAAGATGACTAGGATGACAATGCAAAGAGATGATAATGCAAGACTATGTTTTTGGATTTTTTGACAATAAGGGATGCAATATGAAAATGTTGTCTAAAGAAAATGACTAATGCCAAAGGACAATGAAGACTAAGATGACAAGTTATGACACTAATTTATTTTGTTTTGTTTTGTATTTTTGGAGGATGTCAATGCAAGGTGATAATGACGTTTTCCTAAAGAAAATGACCAATGCAAGGTGATAATTTGTTAAGAAAGGATGTCAAATTCCAAGGTGACAGTGAGGACTAATGTGAAAATGTTGGTTAAGGAAATGACCAATGCAAAGTCTAGATGCCAAATGAGGACTATGATGACAATATTTTGGATTTTAAAGATATGCAAGGTGAGAACTAAAATGATTTGAATGTCTAAGGTAGCAAATGCAAAGGTCTAAAATGATTTGGAAAAATATTTCCTAACCACCCTATGCTTAATTTATGTCTCAATTTTGGAATATCAAAGGACTTGTTTGAAGGACTAACTAACAAGGACAAATGACAAATGAGTCTTCCTAACTAGACTTTTGAGTTGGAAGAATCTCACAAAAAGATAATGACTAAAGGAGATAATGATGTCTAAGTCCAATGATAACCCAATTTCGAAAGTCAAGATTTTTCAAAGTGAGGTAAGGTTGTCCTAATCCAAAATATGCAAAATGAGATGAGGACCTAAGTTTTAGTTTATGATTGAAAATGCAAATGGTGAAGCCTAAGGATGAAGCTAAATAGTTGCAAAGATGACCCTATGGTAAGATGCAAGCTAAAGTGCACAAGAAATGAGAGATTTGAGCAATTTCATGATTTGGTTTTGACATAAGACTTCTAGGCTAAGATTGTTGTTTTGATGTTTTATTGAAAAGTCTGAGTTGGCTGAGGTTTTGTGTCTAGATTTTTGAATGTTGTGTATATTGTTTGAAAATTTAGAAAACACTTGACAAGCACAATGTTTTGTGTAATGTGAAACACACATGAAAAACAAGCACAATCCTAATAGTGTGGGCCAAACTTGGTATAGCTTCTCCTAATTGCTATACCCCTGGACAGGTTGAACACTCCTCTCCTTCGAGAGCCTTAGAAGTTTGGTGACATTGGCTCCCCTCCACGGCTCATTGACGTCATTCGAGCACACCAACTTCAGATTCTTGGGTCATCACTTCCCAAGAACTGCTATCTCTACTCAAGGGAGTCAGTAGTGAGTATCTTCGGGCATGATACTGTACCCTGCACTATACCAAGCAACGGTTGAAAATGGTTGGCCTCTAAAATAAAAGGTGTCTAGTTAAGGCATCCGTTCGAGTGGCCACACATGGGGCGAGAGATTAATCACCAATTAGGTGGCACTCCAGCCTGAAGAGGTTACGCTCAACAGGGTTTATGGGAGTACTACTCCGTCCGTGTGACACATCTGCACTCGTGGTACTTGAACTTTCCTCAAGCACCCATTTTATATCCCGACTGGAAGTGGCTTGGCTTTAGCCTGTTACCGGTCGAGTCGTCCCTTAAGGTGAGTACTTTTTCCCTTAAGACAGGCTCATTTCTAGAGTTGGTAACCGTTTCTCTTACACCCAGGATCACTCGAAAGTGCAAGGGGAGAGGATACTTCGATTAATAAGTCGTGAGGGTGACAAAAAATAAGGTGGGTCTGGTTTTCTGATCACCTAGTTTTCACAAGGTGAGAGCATAATCACCTACCACCTTCAAGCACAATCAAACACTTGTAAACAAAATTCATTTTAGAGCACCAAATGAAATGTTCCTAAATTAAAAAATGCAAACAAGTGGTTTGAGAGATAAATCTTTAACAAACGTAGTTGCAAAACCACATGTCAGTAGTTTGAATAAATGTCTTTGACCCACGAAAAAGTCCAATGCCACATGCTGCCAACAAAGATTAGTAATAAAAATAAAAATAAATTAAAAAAATAAAATTTTAATGACAACAGCAAATTAAAACAGCGATAACTTGCTCAAAACTTAACGAAATTTTAAATGGTAGATATACATGGAAAGCTAAATGATAGACCTTCAAAACCCAGAAAACGTTTTTCACAATTCTGCACAAAGAAAACGTTATTGACAAAAGAAAAACGCGGGTTTTAAAAGCTAAATTGAAAAAACAATTATCACTAAAATGACCATAACTTTCTCAAATCTTAACGAAATTGAAAACCGTTTGATGTTCTAGAAAGCTGAGAGCACGATCTACAAAACCCATAAACCATTTTAAAATATTTTATTTTTCCATTTTTTTGTGCTCAAATGAAGGTGACGGGATTTCGTATGACTTCTTGGCTATAACTTGCAAAACAGTGAAAACAAACAAGAACACACAAATTTATGTCCAAAACGTCGGGTTCACCAAATGTGAGATGGAGGTTAGAGAATCAAATAGAATAGGTAAAGTGACATCCAACACTCCTAAACTATTAAACCACATCCAAACAAGAGAAAACAAAGTAAGCATAAGGAAAAATAAAACATTAATTAAAAATACTCCCCATGCTTGAACTTGAATCATCATTCTCTCTTGCTCTCCCATTTCTCCTTTGCAAATATGCCCTCGTGATTTCCAGTAGTGTGACTCTGTGCAACACCGCAAATGATAAGTAGAAAGTTGAGAAGAATAGTCAAGTAAGCTGAAATGGAGAAGGAAGGTTATGATGTAATAAACTATCTCGAATGGATTCGGTTGAGATTAATCTTCTAGAAAGATTCCAAGATCAATGGATCGGAATGCATGAGAGGGATGTTACGAAATGGATGGTTGAGATTAAGTCTTAGAAAAGATGCCAAGATCAATGGTCCAGAATTGATGCACCAAGAATATGCTATTCTTGGAGGAATCATGACAAGAAGACATGCAAAGACATGCAGGCCATGACAGACATGCAGGCTAGGATAGGCATGCAAGGACATGCAGGGACATGCAAGCTATGACAGGAAATGAATGTTATGACGGGGGATTATGACAGGGTATCTTTGACCAAGTGGTGCATAAATAATTTATTTTAAATTATTTATCCAAAAATGGAGGAAATGGACAAGTGGAAAATAAATAATTTATTCAAATTATTTATTTGAAAATAGAGAAAATGGACAAGTGGAAAATAAATAATTTGTTCAAATTATTTATTTGAAAAAAATGAAAAGAGGAGCATTTAATTAAATTTATTAATTTAATTAAATGGAGAGATAGAAATTAGACCTTAAATAATTAATTTAGATTAACTATTTAATTAAGAGAGGTGGCATGGGATAGTTAAATGATTTTAATAATTATTTAACTATGGAAGAATTAAAGGACCATGAATAGATAAATAATTAATGGTAATTATTTAACTATAGATGAAAGATGACAAAATAATTAAATAAATAATAATTTATTTAACCATTGAAGAAGAGGAAGAAATTAGTGACACGATTAGTTTATTTAATCAGTCAGGATAGAATAAATATTAGAAAGTGAATTAATTAAATAATTATTAAAAATTATTTAATTAATAGAGGAATATAATCAAACATAATCGAATAACTAAAATTATCCACCATCGAAAGATCTAGGATGAAGAAAATGACGCCGGGTTGCTTAGGACATTTTTATGTGTCTACATTTATAAATGTACTAAAAGGAATATCAACATCATAAACTTTCATCGACCAAAACATCATGTACTTGTTATGGAAGCGGAAGCATAAACCCAAAAGATTAAAATATTGCAATACAAATTAGTTGCAAAGAAATAATATAGAGAATTAAATGAAAAACTAAACAACACATAAGAAGCTGATTTACATGGTAAAACCTTGACAAAACATCAAGGAAACATATACGGGGCAAGGTATCGGTAATTTTATTGCCTGATGAAAACAATTACAATCTTCACAGCTGCTGCTATCATAATTGCTCTTGCAATTTTACAAATCTCAACAATTGCTCTTGCAATTTACAATAACATCAAACTTACAATCACTCTTGCAATCTACAATTCAAAAACTGCTCTTACAATCTGCAATGCTCAACTCTTACTTTGCAACCAAAATATATATAATATCTTCAAAATAACAATCATCACTTAACATAGAAAAAACTTGTTTTATTCCTTTAAAGAAATTAAAATTTTCCTTTTCAAAGATAAAACTGTTTTCTTCTAAAAAAAACTGAGATATGATTTGTTTTTTTCTTTTCTTGTTTTTTCTTTGTTTTATTGTTGTCACAATCCAACAGTACTTTCGTTCGGATTGAAACTGAGATATGATTTGTTTTTTTTCTTTTCTTGTTTTTTCTTTGCTTTATTATTGTCACAATCCAACAGTACTTTCGTTCAGACTAAAACTGAGATATGATTTGTTTTTTTTCTTTCTTATTTTTTCTTTGTTTTTTCTTCTTCTTGTTTTTTCTTTGTTTTATTGTTGTCACAATCCAACAGTACTTTCGTTCGGTCAAGTTAGTCCAGTCGAAAATGGAGAGTCATGGGGACAATTCTTTTTTGCGGACAAGTTGTTTTCGTGACAGCTTCTCGTTTATTCGCTCCCCTAGTTTTAAGATCGAGAGAGCAGAGGCAACGTTGTACATTCTTAGTGTTACTCTCTGCAATGGGAAACTGCTTCGCTAAGCCCGACGCGTTGGTCAAGAATTTTCCAGCGATCTTTCCAGATGCCAAGGGTCTCTATAATTCTGAAGAAGGCAGTGATATTAACTTTAAGCGAATGCAGACATATGATAGTCATATTTCTTCAAGTTTAGATTTCAGTGGCAGCACTTGTTCTTCAGACATACATTTGTCTGCCCCGTGGCCTTCCCCTGTAAATTATAGTCAGATCGGCCACGATTCTGTGGTTATGAAAGCTGTGATTCCAGAACAAGTAAGTATAGGAGGATCAGTAAATCAGCGGTCGTACAAGTTCGTACGTTCGCAAGAGAAATCATTTGTTGATGATGATAATCCTCCAATAGAGCTGATTGAGAAAGCTGCGATTCCAGAACAAGTAAGTATGGGAGGATCGGTAAGTCAGCGATCATGCAAGCTTGTTCATCTGCTACAGAAATCATTTGTTGATAATGATAATCCTCCCGCGGAGCTCAATCCCATTCTGTTGTCTCCACTTAGAAAGTCCAGTGGCAAAACTAGCATTACGAGATTAACTCATAAATGCAAGGAAGATCCTGTGCATTCAAACGCAGAAAGCCCTCGTAGCAAATTTGTTGGACTGAATCTTGTGAAAATTCTGAGCTCTGTTACAAGAAGCAGAAGCAGAAGCAGAAGCAGAAGCACTAGCAATTCCGATACACTAGCTGGAGATGAGAATTCAGGAGGTCGTATTCCACAGGAGTCGCCCAATTTGTGAACAGTTTTAAGTCACAGCAATATTGAAAAAAACAAATGCAGTGGAAGGGTCGAGGAAGCTGATGAAACCGTAGCCAAATTTAAAGACTGTCAGTCCCGCTCATCAGGTAATTTATGTTGTTTGAAAGATTTTTTTGTGTATTTTATTTGTATAATGTTTTAGATTATATTAAGATTTATTATCAATTTAATCAGGAAAATATGATAGATTAAAAAAATAGCGTTAATGAAAAAATTAGGTTTCATTACAGGATCTTTAAAACATGTGAGGTACAAATTATGTGCAGGCCTGCGCAGACCGTACAGTTTAGAAGTAGAAGATAAGGCGGCCTTCGGCTCCCCTTTCTCGGTTGAGTACAATGATTTATGCCAGAAAAGAAGAGAAAGATTATCATTTGATGAATTCAGTGACTCAAGTTCTGATCTCTTCGATATAGATTTTCGAAAGCCCGAGACCGTTGCTAGTGTTACAATTTCAGCACATTAACAAAATTCGCCCTAAATAATTTCCAGGAGAAATAATTATATATTTGTTTAGAACAATTGTACCTGGTATCGCTTGCATTTGCAAATTTGTGAGATGTTCTGGTGTTTGTTTGATTACTTCGCGTGGATCTTTGTATTGTGTTTTTCTCTACTCGTTAAAATGTTTGTTGGTTCAGGATTTAGTGATTGCCAAATTTGTAGGTTAGAATTTATTTTAAAGTAGTTATGTAGTCTTGTAAATAATTTATTATCTATAAACGATTCTCCCGTGTCTGCTTTTCTTGAATGGAAATATAGAAGAATGGTTGTCCTGTGCGTCTGCCTGGCTCGATCCAGGATTTTCCTGCTCTCCATTCGGCTCGCTCTCCTGCTGGGTCCGACACTTTGGATGATGGGTTGTAGGGAAAGTATCGCCTTCTTCCAAAGTCGTGGGTTTAGGTTTCGAGACTGTCGATGTGCTCCTCCCCTGCCTTATGGTGGTTTTTCGCTTGGTTCTGCAGCCTTATCCTTTGGCAGAGCTCATTCTGACACGGTTTTTGGATATCCCTCTACGCGCTTGGGTTTGGATGTTTGTGGGCGACCCGCTCTTTTGCGGATGTAGCGGCCGCATCTGATGCGAATGCTACAGAGAGTCAGGATAGTCTTCTGCATTAAAATCTTTAGTCCATTCCTGTGAACCATCTTCTCTGGTAGCCATCTTGGGAAAGGATGCAATCGAAGATGAGTATAATGCTTTTCAAGGTTTGATCTGCCATTTCAATCGCCTTTTGGCCAAGCTTCGTTAAGATCCATGCCTGCTCTCTAAAATCTAAGCCCCTGTTATTTTAAGGGATGAGATTTGGATCTGTCTTAAGGACAAATTTGATGCAATACATACCTTTCAATTCTTAACTTTAAATCAGAAAAGACGATTTAGAGAGGAAGTCTTAACAGAACCTCATTCAAGGTGGATCAATTCTTGAAAAGAGGGTAGATTACAACAAGAGGGGACATATTTAAGTGGACTACAACATGATGAGTAAGAATGCACATCTAGTGTAGAATCTAGAGTGGGTAAGTGCAAGAATTTGAGTCTACTTTTAGGGGAATTGTCATTTTTCAGCTTTAAAATAGTCATCCATTCATTTTGTTTAGAATAGGTACCCATTTTAAAGTGGGTACTTGTTTCAAAAAGTTTGAAACTCACAATCCATGTTTTTTATTTGGATTTAGGCTAAAAAAAAGGCATAGTAACCCAACCCTTAGCCTTGAAAAATAACTGATTTTGACAATATGTCTGACGGATTTTTTTTTTAAATTATATTTTTGAAATTAAAACCCATTATAGATGATGATATATAGTATTCAAATATATAAAAATTTTAATGATTGAATTATTTTTTCTATTTCTTAATTAATTTATTATGAAACTAGTCCATTAACTTGAAATGTTACGTTTTCGTATTTTTTAATAACTTTTGATTTTTTAACTTTATTGTAACAACATTATATGGTATCAAGAAATAAACCAGGAGGAGGATGCTGGCATTTCTAAGAGAACCAGAGCCAATTTGAAGAAGAAAGCTCCCCCCACTCCGCAAATGATTCAAACTTTTAAGAAGGGTGTTCAAGATATGCAGAACCTGGAGGCTGAGACAGAGTCCATCTTGAAGACTCTGGGTTAATTGCGATGGTTTTTTTGTTAGTTTTTTTTGCTGGCTTTTTTTGTTTGACCTTCTTGGTCTTTTGCATAGGGCTGTTGCTTGTTTTGGTTTTTTCCTTTTGTGTAGCTGGTTGTTTCTATTGGAATTTTCTGTCTTTTCTTTTATGTTGTAAACTTTGTGGTTTCAGGTCCCTGTAAAACCCGTTTTACACTTTATCAAAAACATTATATGGTATCAATCTAAGATCAATTACATACACAATGAAAAATAATATTTAAAAAATGATTAGTTTAGGTCAAATTATGGTGTCCATACATGAGGGTTTTCAAAACTAGAAATTAGTGCCAATAAAAAATTAGTTAATAAAACAAAATTTAGAAAAAATATCCTCATCAATCTTTAGAATAATACACAACTGTCTCAAAAGGGAACTAGAAAAAACTTTTATTTATGTCAAATTATGTTGTCTGTGTTGGTTTCAACCACCTCCTAGGAGCACCATCTGCAAAAAAAAAAAAAACCTTCATGAATATAGAGAAGCAATGTGCTACGTCACCAAAAGTGAATGAAAATTGAGATGCTGTAAAATACATAATATACATGCTTTTTAAATTCATGAAAAAGATGACGGGTAATCAACTACCCAATACAAGAAATAAAACCACTAAAATAATTATCCCTAAATTAAACTTAACACTAACATCCCCCTTAAGTGCAAATTTAGGGAGAATTATTATGCAAAAATGAAAATGCAATATGGGTCCCAACTACAAAACCATGTTAGTTACCCACTTACAATGCAAAAAAGAATCTCTCACAACTAGAGAAAAAGACAAAAACCCTGTGGGAAAAATCCCCTCGTCAAAAGAGAGAAAAATAAAATAAGATGCATGGATGGAGGAATCAAGAACACCCCCAAGGACTACATACATCATGTCTATACAATCAGTAACCCCCCCATAGGAAGGGAAAAAAGAGATATTATATCCACCCCATAATGAAGAAGCTCTAATGCCGATGAAATCTGCCTAAAAACAAAAGATGATCTAATGTAGGTACAAGGAACTCCTCTCCCCTTAGGAAGAAAGAATTCCACCAAGTGATGAAGAAGCCACTCCATGTCCAACTAAAAAAGGAAGTCTCCAAATAGAATAATCCACCACATAATCATGATGAAAAACAACCAAGAAATGTGACAAATCAAGTGAAAGTGAATGCTCATCAAAGTCAATCTCTAAAGACAATCTAGATGTATCAACTACCATGCTAAAACTATCATCAAAGAGGAGAGAAATCCCCTCAAGTATGTCTCCCAAATCTGCAAGATGAGACTCCTTAAACAATCTGATATTCCTGCCAAATACTCATCCAATAAAGCAAGATTTGAGCGATAAAAAACAACCTGATGTGTTGAAGAACCAACCTCTGAAGCAACAAGAGATGAATCAACATAGGTTTGAAGAACTCAAAGTTTAAATGACCAATCTCTCCCGAGGAATTGCTATCAACACTAGCAAGAGGGGTGTGAGGCTCATAGTCATCATCACCAACAAAATGAGAAAAGGCATAGAGACGAGACTCATGATCAGCTTTACCAACAACAATCACTTTGCTAGTATCAGCCTCTCTGATGAAAACATAATCTGTAGTGAACTCTACAGTCTTAGATACGTCACCATGAGTAATCTAATAGATGGAGAGTGGATTTTTATGCAAATCTAGAATACATAGTACATATCTGAAACAACCATCACCATTCTAAACATTTCCTATCCCTGCAACACCCAAAAGCTTAATATCTCTAAATACAATCTTGGAAGTATCAATAGGATCTGAAGATCCAAAAAAGTATAGGGAGTAAAATTCATGTGGTGAGATGTTCTTCAATCCAAAAACCATCATGACTAGAATGGATTGCAGAAGTTACCAATGCATGTCCCTTACCCATATAGAGTTTATCTTCTTTACCACTTGCAAATCATGCATTCCTTGATTGTGTAGGTTTGGATGATGATGCAGAGGTTGTAGAAGAAAGAGTCACAAATGAGGGAAATGGAATATTGTTCTTTTGAAGAAGATGTGAACGCTCATCAATATTCTTCATATAACAATGGTGTTCATCATGTCCTTTCTTCTTGCAATACACACAATTGAACTTTTCCTTCTAGGATTATTCTCTTTTTAAGAGGTGGAGGACTCGTGAGACTCTATCTTAGCCTTAGGTTTCTTCTTCCCTTTGCTTTGATATCCTTGTGCAACTAATGCATGATTCATAGATACCCCCTCTAATTGGGCAAGTTTGGCTTGCTCCCTCATCAAATGGTTACATAAAGTCTCAAAAGAAGGCATTTGGAATGCATTGCCCAAGGCATCCATGGTGGAGTAGAAGGTAGAAGAAAAAATTGCAAATAGACTTCTTAGCTTAGACAAAATTAAAAAAAATGGACTCCTTATTAGTTTTACTCTTCCCACATCTCGCCAATTATGACCTCACGGATTTGAACTTGACTAGAAAATCATCAATGGAGGGAAATGGATCAAGGGAAAGAGA
The DNA here is from genome assembly GCA_007258455.2 of Sequoia sempervirens. Lineage (NCBI taxonomy): Eukaryota > Viridiplantae > Streptophyta > Pinopsida > Cupressales > Cupressaceae > Sequoia > Sequoia sempervirens. The sequence goes on along the minus strand of VDFB02145811.1, from coordinate 25,446 downwards.
ATTTAGTTTTGACTCTAGTTGCAAAGAATGAAACTCATTGACTTGACCAAATAGGTTATGTAACTTATCCCATAACTCCTTGGGTGTATCACACTCATTAATATGAAAAATAAGACTATCAGAAACATTCAATTTCATCATACCCATAGCTTCATCACACTTGTTTCTATGGGAAAAATATTTCATACTCCCTGGTAAGAGTGAGTTGGTTATCACTCAATGTAGACCATAAACCCTTAGATTGGAGCAACCTAGGTATTTTCATCTTCTAGGTATGGTATTATGGGGGGTTAACAACTCAACTGAATCAAAAAATGTAGACATGACAACCAAAAGCAAAAATACACCAAACTAAAATCTCCAAAAATAATTAACTAATGCAGCCTCTCAATATTTATCTAAAAATATTACTCAGGAAATTAAAAGGACTGAATATGGAAAATTTGAGCAAAAGAATTATACACCTTACCATCTATTTGTAGCAGATTGCCACACCTCATGAAAGTCAAATGAATGCACAAATCTCCACAACACAACAACCTCTTCACAATCTGTGAGACTTGCTCACACCAACCAAACACACTATAATTCTATTTAAATAGAAAAAAGATACACCATGCTTCCAATGTGAGATAAATGTTCCCAAAACAACTTCAAAAACTTGGGGCTCACACCATTTTAGCTACAAAAAAGTGAAACCCTAAGTTTGACTGCACCAAATAAATGATTCATGGAGATCTCTAGTGAAGAACCCATCCAAACAAATGCCATCACCAACTAACAATATATCATTTCCTTTAGAAAAATCACACCCTCCCAACAATTGAATTTGGGCTTTAAAAAAACTATAATCGCAACCTCTTGCATAGGAATCACGCCTGTCCAATGACAACAAATTTGTGCCCTTTCAACAATGAACTCAGGATTTATAAAAAAAAAATGTGCCTCCCAGCATAGAATCGGGCCTTTAATTGCCAAATTGTGGCCTCTAATTTGTGAATGCCTCCTCACAATAGGAATCATGCCCAACAACAAAAAATTGTGCCTCAAATGAAGAAAACGAGCAAATCATGACTTGAATGTTGCTGCTTCAATTGCTCTCCAAACAATTTATCCCTCTACACAATGATTTCGGGCTTCAATCACCCAAATAGAGATTCACACTTCTAATACTAAAATTGAACCCTTCAAATGAAATAAATCATGTCCTCCACTCTCTCACACGACAGGGAAAAAAATGAATATTGCATCCTCAAGTTCAAATCACGCCTCTTCAAAAAAGAGAATTATATCCTTTGATGAGAAAATCCTCAAATCAATACGGTCAAGCCTTCACACAACTTATCATGCCTTCACCAAGTGTGATTTCTAGCCTCAAAATTTTCTTCAGTGTAGTTCAAACAACCATCATTGGGAACAAATGCGACAATCTTCTTAGAGTATATTGCAGCCAGCAAAAAAATGATCTCAAAAAACTTCTTACGAAAAATCTCAGAGGAAGGAGGGAAAAATGGTTGGCTTTGATACCATCTTGGTTTCAACCACCTCCCAGGAGCACCATCTACCAAAAAAATCTTCATGAATATATAGAAGCACTATGCTATTGCACCAAAAGTGAATGAAAATTGTGATGTTGTAAAATACATACTATAAAAGCCTTTTAAAGCCACAGAAAAGGTGACGAGTAAACAACTACCTAATACAGGAAATAAGACCACTAAAATAATTATCCCTAAATTAAACTTAACACTAGTATTGTGCGCATGCATGCTATGGTCTTAAAAGCGACTTATAAAAAGTGGTTTTATACATGCCTATTTTTATTTTTATTTTATTATCTTGGTATTATAATAAATTACATATTTGAAAACTACACTCAAAATATTAAATTTCATATTACTAGACTTTTTTAAGATTCAATGTGCAAGTGCTTTAGAATTTTAGTCTAACTATGACAAATTCTTGAACAAACATGAAAATACATTTAGAAACAAAATATCTAGAAGGAGACCCCTAGTTTGCATAAGAAAATTAGAGTGTTTTGTGCAAGGAACATCACCATATTATCACCTAACTATATGATAGTTTTGTGAACTTTTTTTGGCAACTAAAGTAGATATATCCCTAGGAGGAGATGGATTAGCATGGAAGGTAGGATATAAATACATATATGTCAGCCATATGGAAAATACTTAAATAGGGTGGACACTTATCTAAAGATAAATCATTGCAAGGTTCAACAAGTCCAAATTATCTGCAACCACATTAGAACAATCTAAAAATGAGCAATAAAAGAATATGTCAAATCCATACATGAATGATAGAATAAATAAGATGAATCTAACCAATGCAATCATATGCCACTCAAATAAAGTTTAAACTCACTAATGAATAAGATATAATAATCAAAATACTCATAATTAACAAGGAAAAATAACTATATATATAAAGATGCATCAATAGTATCATTAAAATTATGTAACAACTCTTCACAAAAACTAATAATGTTATTATATAATAAACATAAAGATAATAGAATGTTAACAACAATAAATGTGAAAATAGTAAATAAACATTATATACATGCTATCATCATGAAATATATCACTAACTAAAATACTACCACAAGTATCAATAAAACTAACATAAGATGTAAAATAATGATTATCATCAAATCTTCAAATGGGTATTGAGTCATATAATTATAGGGCTAATAGAGTGAACATTATAATTATAAAATATCTTTCAAATTTTTATTGTTTAGATTTACATTTCAGATGGGTATAGAGTGATATAATTATAGGGATCACGACGTGAACTTCAGAATTGTAAACTACCTATCAACTTTTTATCGAGTTTAGATATACATTGTGATAATGGAAAAGATGGCATGGAGGGAATTGATAGATCATTGAAAGGTGATAAATAAGCAAAAATTAGTTGTGAGAAATCCTAGGTTCAAGTATTATATATACTATTATCCATGAAAAAATGTATAATTAGATGCAAGGTAAGATTTAACCAATTTTTACGCATGCAAGTGGGCCTAAAATTGCTTGGACACAAGTCATATAAGACTTAAGATGTGAGAATTCATGCATATTTCCAAGTTGATAAGAATTGAAGTCTATAATAATACTTGATATTTGTAACATGATTTAACTAAAATTGAAGGGAAATTGGAGTTTAAAATCCATAAAAAACTAGTTAATTTATATGATAGATGTGGGTGACCAAATAAAATCTGATATACTAGTACCTTTTTTTGAGGCCTAAATAATAAACACTTGGACCTATAGTCATGATACATGGATGTGGTATGATGTTGATATGTGGAAACAATGTGAATATGAAACTTGGATGCTCGATATGAAAGACTCAAAATAATAGTGAACATGAAACCCCTACTTAATCCAAATCAACTCTCTAAGTTAGGTTTGCATAATACCATCAAAAGTAAACCATATAACAAGTCAAAGTTAATTGTGAGTGAGTGGGTAAGTTGGATTTTATAAATTTTTGATGTCCAAACCTAGGATAAAAAATGATCATCTCACTCAAGCATAATTTATAGGGACTAGGAGGTTTACCAAGCATTCAAAGTTGGAATTTGTACTACCTTGCATGTGAAAACCACATGTATACTAATCCATCCATGCTTAGACATTTGTTGATTGGACATTAGTGGGCACGTAATTATGAGTCAACAAGGAATATAAATATGTTGGGCTGATATAGAATTAAATTTATTTAGACTTTAATCCATTCTAGATGGGATTTTGGAAGTAGTTTAGTTCTGATCACAAGCATGAAAGACCTTAAACCAAAATGTGAGATTCTAAAACAATAAGATTGTATAGAGATTTCAAGTTTAATTTGAATGGTGAGAGACATAAAGATAAGAATGCATATCTAAAAGATGGATACCATAGAATTCAAACATGAATACCTAGATTTCCATGGCTCTCATGTATACTTAAATTAAACTATTCATATACAATTATAGAATAATATTAAATCCAACGTTTTAAGCATGAATTTAAATTGTAAAAGGGAGAGACTTGAGATGATAAATTAGGCATACCAATTTGATGAAGAAGGTAAGGCACAAAATTATGAAATACTCGAGAGTAGCAAGAAAATGACAATGCCATGAGATAAATTTTCAATATTATGAACAACAAATGTGATCTTGCTAATTTGAAAATATTGAAACTCACATGACCATGCATTTAGAAATAAGATATCTAGATGGGGACCCCTAGTTTGCATTTGGAAATTAGGGTGTTTTGTGCAAGCAACAACAACAGGTCTTCATATTATCATCCAACTATATGATAGTTTTCTAAAGTAGTTTTAGCATCTAAAATAGATATATCCCTAGGAGGAGATAGATTAGCATGAAAGGTAGGATATAAATGTATACATATATCTAAGCCATATGGATAGTAGTTAAATAGTGTGGAAACTTATCTAAAGATAAATTGTGAGAAGGCTCGATAAGTCCATATTATCCTCGAGTATGTTAAAACAATCTAAACATGAGAAATAAAAGAATGTGTCAAATCCATACATGAATGATAGAATAAATAAGATGAATCAAACCAATGCAATCATATGCCACTCAAATGAAGTTTAAACTCACTACTGAATAAGATATAATCATCAAAATACTCATAATTAATAAGAAAACAAAACTCAATATGTAAGGATGCCTCAATAGTATGATTAAAATTATCTAACAACTCTTCACTAGTAATAATGTTATTATATAATAAACATAAATATAATATAACGTCAAAAACAATATATGAGAAACTAATTAATAAACATTATAATACATTCTTTGATCATGAAATATATGACTAGATAAAATATTACCACAAATATCAATAGAACTAACATAAGATGTACAAGAATGATTATCATCAAATAATCATGAATAGCTAGTGTTAAACAAACTAGATCTCAATCCCTATCATTTATAAATGTAATAAAAGGGATATCAATATCATAAACTTTGATCGACCAAAATGTTGTGTACTTTCATCCGGTCAAGTTAGGGGAAACGTACCAGTAGCCACTAGGACTAACTTCGCGCATTCATGTAGAGTGCAAAATAGGTCCGATTTCTTTTTTTTTTTGGGCTTCTTCGTAAGTGAGTTAGGACCTTCAAAAAAAATGGCTTATGGGTATTTAAAACACGCCTTGTGGAACCCATAAATGAAAAGTGATCAAAAAGGGTGTTTTTAAACCGTCGTCCCCTATATCTTTACCACTTCGCCAGTACCCATTCATTAGGTAACCAATAAAAACCCACAAAATATTAAGGTGTTTTCAATAGTTAAAAAGGTGTTTTCAATAGTTTTCAATGTGTTTTATTTTTTTGGTCAACTACACATTTAGTAGTGAACATATATTGGTGTAATTTGTAAATCTATATTGGCATAATTAAAACTATGTAATGACTAAAATGTAAACAGTTATTGGGGGTCAGGTGAACAAGGAGTAAATAGCAATTGAATCATGGGCGGCAATTGGGGGCTTTCCCCTAGTGCAGTCGAAAATGGAGAGTTGTGGGGACAAATTTTTTAAGCCGACAAGTTTTTTTCATGACAACTTCTCGTTTATTCGCTCCCCTTGGTTTAAAACCGAGAGAGTAGAAGCAATGGTATACATTCTTAATGTTACACTTTGGAATGGGAAACTACTTCGCTAAGCCTGATGCTTTGGTCAAGAAATTTATAGCGATCTTTCCAAATGCGAGGGGTCTCTATAATTCAGAAGAAGACACTTGTTGAAATTAAAAAGAGTAGAGCAAAGGAATAAAGAAACAAAAATATAAAACAAGAGATCAAGATACAAGAACAGAGACACAAGAACAGAGATAGAGGAAAGTTATAGTGGTTCACCCAAGATGGGCTATGTCCACTCTCAATAGGGATAATCCATTTTATTAATCTCTGATATTACATTACATGACTATAAACCTTGCAGCAATAAACTCATTGATCATACTTCACACACTATAATCTTCAGAACATCACCGATAGGAGAAGGAACAAACATCAGTTACAAGAAGGGAGAAGATGTTACACTAGTAGCCGTTACATGTCCCAAGTGAGTGTAACTACCATGCCAGCAGCCGTTGGGATTCACCGACCCAACAATCTCCCACTTGAAGCCCAATGAGTGTTGCATTATACCAGACAATCCCTGCTAATCTGGTTACATTTAGGTTTTCAGAAGCCCGAGAGAAGCTCTACAAAATTCAAACTTCTCTCTCAACACAACCTTCATTAAAGCATCCGTTGGGTTCACTTTTGTGTCAATTTTCTAAATTTGTAGCTTACCTTCATCAAGAGCATGTCAAATGAAATGATAATGCAGCTCTATATGCTTTTTCTTACTATGAAAGACATAATTTTTGGCCAAGTGAATAGCACTATTGCTATCACAAAACAAAGTAAAGACTGATTGCTTACACCATAATTCACCCAACAACTATTGCAACCATATGAGCTCCTTTGCTCCTTTAGTGAGAGCAATGTATTCAGCCTCTGTAGATGAAAGTGCAACCACCTGCTACAACCTTGAAACCCAACTAATGGCTGCCCCAACAAAAGTAAACACATAACTTGTAGTAGACCTTTGTTTATCCAAGTCTCCAGCCATATCTAAATCTACAAATCCATACAACTGAGTATCCTTTGTACCAAAACATAAAACATAATTCGAGGTACCTTTCAAATATTGAAAAATCCACTAAACAACCTACCAATGTGACTTACCTAGATTACTCATAAATCATCTCACAACTCCCACTACATGAGAAATATTCAGACAAGTAGAAACCATGGCATACATAATACTACCAACTGGTGATGAATATGGAACACATTTCATGTTTTCTTTATCCTCTTCTATTTTAGGACACATCGCTAAAGATAAACGAAAATGATCAGCCAAAGGAGTGGAAACAAACTTGGCATTCATCATAGTAAACCGATCCAAAATCTTAAGAATATACCTCTCTTGAGACAAACTAATTTCTCTTTTATTTTTGTTCCTAATTATATCCATGCCAAGAATTCGCTTCGCTACCCTTAAATATTTCATGGAAAAATGAAGAGCTAAATGTTGCTTCAACTCACTAACAATCTACACACTAGTTCCAGCAAGTAACATATCATCAATATAAAGTAAAAGAATGACAAACTCAATGTTGAGAAGCCTCTTATAATAGACACAAGGATCTGATTCACAACGAATAAAATTTTGCTAAATCTTGAAGCTATTGAATTTCAAATACCACTACCTAGGGGTTTGCTTAAGCCCATATGAACTCTGCTTCAATATGCAACATAGGTGCTCTTGTCCCTGTTTAACAAAATCTTCAAGCTACTCCATATAAAGTTCCTCCTCAATATCACCATGAAGAAAAGTTTCTTTAACATTGAGTTGCTCAAGCTCAAGATCCCAGTTCACATTTTATTAAATTGTTTAAATAATATACTAATATATTTTATATAATCCATATATTTAGGACTCAATTATATTGGATGATCATGGTCCTCTTATGATCTGTGGATTAATAATGAATAATTATATTTTTGAGGTGAGTAACAGGAAAAGGCGATGTGTTATTGTCCTTGAGAAATGGTAATAAATGGTTGTTGAAGGATGTAAGGCATGTTCCTACATTCCAAAGAAATTTATTTTTTGTAGGTCAGTTGTATACTCAAGGGTTCAATGTTAATTTTAGTTTAGTTTTTTGGAAAGTGACAAAAGGTGTGATAGTGCTTGCAAAGGGGAATAAATTGGGAAGTTTGTATATTTTAGAATGCAACGATGAAGTGGGAGTAGCATTGGCAGTTGTGGACAACAGTTCTAAAATTTGGCACAAGAGGCTCAGATATATGAGCAAGAAAGGACTTGAAGTTATGCTGCAACGAGGACAACTTCTTGGCCTAAAATCCATTGATTTGGATTTATGTGAACATTGTCTGTATGGAAAATAGAACCGAAGCAATTTTTTGAAAATGGGCCATGATACTAAAAGCACTCCATTGGAACTTGTGCATTCTGATGTCTTTGGATCCACTGAGGTAACATCATTTGGTGGTGCAGATTATTTTTTGACTTTTCTTGATGATTGCACTCAAAAAAATTGGATTTATATGTTGCATAAAAAATTAGAAGTTTTTTCAAAGTTTAAAGCTTTCAAAGATCTTATTGAAAATCAAATTGAAACTAAAATTAAATGTCTTAAAACTGACAATACAAACGCTGCTCACACTTCATCATTGCATTCTAAAATATACAAAATTCCTAATTTCTTCCCCTTTGCAAGCACTAACACACCTTTCGTCACTTTCCAAAAATCTAAACCAAAATTAACATTGAACCCTTGAGTATACAACTGACCTACAAAAATTAATTTTTTTTGGAATGTGTAGGAACATGCCTTACATCATTTAACAACCATTTATTACCATTTCTCAAAGAAAATAACACATCGCCTTTTCCTGCAATATCACATTCCTTGTTATCACCTAGAAAAAATTTGCCAAACATACCTTCCTGATAATTGATAAAAGCATTCTAGCATAGAGTAGCGTGAAATGAAGCGCTGGAGTCAAGAACCCATGAGTCTGGAGTCATGTAACCTACTGATAGAACCAAAACACCATCATCAACAACATTAACTTCAGTATTACTTACTTTATCTTGAGCCTTTTTATAGTTCCAACAATTTTTCTTTGTATGTCTCAGTTTTCCACAAAACCAACAAGCACCATTGCGTCCTCGAGACTTCGATCGGTTTGCAGATTTTGATCTTCTACGATCTTTATATCTTCCTCGATCTTGACTTCTCCCTCTATTGTTAGTGCTTATAGTGGTTAATGCATCACTAGAAGAAGACTCTTGATGTTTCCTTCTCATATCTTCGCTGAGAAGAGTGGCTGCAACATCATCAAATTTTAACTTGCTTTTGGTAGCCACCGAAGTGCTCACTGCCATCACCACACCTTCCCAACTATTTGGTAAAGAACACAATAATAGAATAGCCTTGATCTCATCATCTAAGTTAATACCCACAAAAATTAATTGGGTGACTAATGTATTGAATTCATTCAAATGATTTGACATAACTCCCCTTTCTCACATTTTCAAGTTATACAATTTCTTCATAATAAATACCTTGTTGGAAGCTGATGCTGCAATCTCATACATGGAAGATAATTTTTCCTATAGCTCCTTCGTGGTCTTCTCAACTGAGACATTGAAGAGCACGTTGTTGTACAATGATAAGAAAATAGTTTCCCAAGCTTTCATGTCCATCTTCTCCCAATCTTCATCTGACATTGAGCCCTTTCCTTTGGTTTTTCTGACCAAAGCAACTGATAGATCTTGCTTGATCAATAATGACTCCATTCACACTTTCCATAGTCCAAAGTTCTGACTTGCAAATTTCTCAATCTTCCATTTTTCTGCTTTGTCCATGGCTTCGAAAAATCTTCACTATTTTCCAAAACCAAATTCAGCACCGAGCTTCAACTCCCTACTCTGATACCAATTGTTGAAATTAAAAAGAGCAGAGAAAAGGAATTAAAAAATAGAAATATAAAAATAGAGATCAAGATACAAGAATAGAGACACAGGAAAATTATAGTGGTTCACCCAAGATGGGCTATGTCCACTCTCAATAGGGATAATCCATTTTATTAATCTTTGGTATTACATTACAAGACTGTAAACCTTGCAGCAACAAACTCATTGATCATACTTCACACACTATAATCTTCAGAACATCATTGATAGGAAAAGGAAAAGACATTGGTTACAAGAAGGGAGAAGAAGTTACACCAGCAGCTGTTACATGTCCCAGACGAGTGTAACTAGCATGCCAGCAGCCGTTGGGATTCACTGACCCAACAACACTAACATTAACTTTAAGCGACTGCAAACATATGATAGTCATATTTCTTCAAGTTTAGATTTCAATGGTAGAACTTTTTCTTTAGACATACATTTGTCTGCCCCATTGCCTTCCCTTATAAATTATAGTCAGATCAACCATGAATCTATGGTTATGAAAATTGTGATTCCAAAACAAGTAAGTATAGGAGGATCAGTAAATCAACGGTCGTACAAGCTTGTACATTTGCAAGAGAAATCATTTATTTATGATGATAATCCTCTGACAGAGCTGATTGAGAAAAATGTGATTCTAGAACAAGTAAGTGTGGGAGGATTGGTAAGTCGACGCTCTTGCAAGCTCGCTCATCTGCTACAGAAATCATCCGTTGATAATGATAATCCTCCCGGAGAGCTCAATCCCATTATGTTGTCTCCACTTAGAAATTCCAATGGAAAAAGTAGGATTATGGGATTAATTCATAAATGCAAGGAAGATCTTATGCATTCAAATGCAAAAATCCCTTGTAGCGAAATTTGTTGGACTGAATCTTGTGAAAATTTTGAGCTCTGTATTCCAGAGGAGTCGCCCAATTTTCCAATAGTTTTAAGTCACATCAATAGTGATACACTGGTTGGAGATGAGATTTCAAAGGCTTGTATTTCATAGGAGTCGCCCAATTTTCCAACAGTTTTAAGTCACATCAATAGTGAAAAGAACAATCACAGTGGAAGGGTCGAGGAAGCAGTTGAAACTACAGCCAAATTTAAAGACTGTCAATCCCACTCATCAGGTAATTTATGTTGTTTGAAAGATTTTTTTGTGTCTTTTATTTGTATAATGTTTTAGATTATATTAAGATTTATTATCAATGTAATAAGGAAAATATGATAGATTGAAAAATATATGATTAAAAAAAATAATGTTAATGAAAAAATTAGGTTTCATTGGAGGATCTTTAAACTTGTGAGGTACAAATTATGTGCAAGCCTGCGTGGACTATACAGTCTAGAAGTAGAAGATAAGGTGGTCTTCGGCTCCCCTTTCTCTATTGATTATGATAATTTATGCGAGAAAAGAAGAGAAAGATCATCATTTGATGAACTCAGTGACTCAAGTTCTGATCTCTTCGATATAGATTTTCGAAATCCCAGGACTGTTTCTGGTGTTACAATTTCAGGACAATAACAAAATTAGCCCTAGATAATTATATATTTGTTTAGAAAAATTGTGCCTGGTATAGCTTGCATTTGCAAACTTGTGAGATTTTATGGTGTTTGTTTGATTACTTCACGTGGATCTTTGTATTGTGTTTTTCTTTGCTCATTAAAATGTTTGTTCATTCTGTTTGGATGTGAAGCCCAATGGTCACATGACCGTTTGTAGTCTCTGATCTATTCGTATTCGAAGAGCTTTGTATAAATGTGTGGCAGATCATGTATTGTGTAGTAGATTGGTGATTGATTAATATAGTGATTCCTTGCTTGAGAGTGGACGTAGGCTATTGTTGAACCACTATAAATTTGTGTCTCGTATTTTGTTCATTATTTTATGTTTTATTCTATTTTTCTGCTCATTTTAATATTTACAATTGGTATCAGAACTATGGAGAAATGTTGAGTTGTTGGTTTGAACCAAGGAGCAGAGATGAAATTTGAAGAAGCCTCTCGGTACTTCCCATATATTTTAATGGGTATAACTAATTTTGTATTTGATAATGATGAGGCTGATTTTGTCATTGAAGAATTTCTTGGAAGTTTGGATTCGGCTGAAGAAGAGGGTTTGAAGCATATGTTGGTTGAAAGAGAGACTATGGAGTTTTCCTTTTGAGATGTGAGGAAAATGCCTCCCTAGGAGAGGAGGATGCAGTTTGGTACCAGGCGAGTGAAGATGAACCTGAGGAAGAGGCTGAAGACTGGGAGGAACATCTAAACAAAGAAATTGTATTTCTAAAGGAAGAGATTTTGATGCTGAGAGAGCGAATACACTGTATGGAGAAGGAAAAAAAGAAATTTGTGAAAGAATGAGAATTTTCTAGAAAGAAAAGAAATGAAAAGTTGAAGGAGGAATTGGCTGAGCTCCGTTCTATCTTTAATGATTTGGACATCGATTGCCAAGAAATGGAATTGGTGAATACAGTGGTTGTTTTGGAGGATTATGAGAAGAAAGCCCTGTAGGCTGGTAGTGGTGGGAAAGGTCCAGATGGAAAAGGACTTGCAAGCAGTAGGCATGACAAGGGCTCTTCCGGTGTCGAGGAGGATGAAGAAGGAGACAAGACCAAAGAAGCTTGACAATGTTAGCACTATGGAAGGTAGATGGTTTCCAACATGTGACATTTTGGTTGCCCACTCAAATGGGTATGTGGAGATCCAAGACCTGTCTAAGGAAATAATGGAGATGTCGAAAGTTGTGAAGGTGGAAGATATGCCAACGAACAACTTGGAGAAGGTAGATTATGGGGTTGCAAGAGAGAATGAAAACCCTACTGACTATAAGATTCTTGTGGAGGAATATGGACAGAAAGTGGTAGGTTCGGCTAGTATGGGGGAGGAACCTAATCAAAAGACTGGAGATAAATATCAGGACAATGGGGGAAATATGGTGATTGTACCAGTGTATACAAGAACCAGCGAAAATACAGAATACAGTCATGGAGCAATGATGCCCTAGAGCACGAGTGAAGCTTATGGAACTATTTTTTCCCTTTCTAAGTAGGAAGGTTGATGGAGCCATCAGAGGCTTTACCGTTGTATGCCCATGCCTTGGCCAACACCCATGTCGACTGGTGGGAAAGCGTTGATTCCCACATCTTTGAAGTGAACCTCCTAGTGCGAGCAAGGATATCTTTCTCCACCAGCCTAATTTGCATTAGCTTGAGGACCCCATAAAGATTTGCGGGATATACATGGTCAATATTCAAACCTATTAAGGTTGTTTGAGTATGGTGTTTTTCCACCAGTAGCAAATTATTTATTTCTAGGAGATTATGTAGATCATGGAAAGTAGAGTATAGAGATAATATGCCCCCTACTATCATACAACATAAAATACCAAGAAAACTTCTTCCTCTTGAGAGGAAATCATAATTGTCTTTCTATCAACATAAATTTTGGCTTCTATGATGAATGTAAGCACCGGTTCAATGTTTTTCTATTGAAAATTTTCACAGACTGTTTTGACTGTTTGCCTATTATTGTACTTATTGATAAAATAATTCTCTATATGCGTGGAGGTTTGTCTCCTGACTTGAATGACTTGAGTCATTTTAGGAATATTTCTCGACCTATAGATGTATCGGATCAAGGATCTTTGTGTGACCTCCTTTGGGATGATTCAGATAAAGATGTTGAAGGTTGGGGAGAGAATGACAAAGGCATCTCATACACCTTCGGAGATGACACTGCCATCATTGTATTCACCATCTGAGGCAACATCTACAATGCATTTGAGTAGATGGGATATAATGAAACTATACTTGTTTTTAATATGTTTGATGATTCTTTTGTAGATGATGGAGTGTTTTATGAATAGACAAAAAGTAATGCTTTGATGGAAAAGTTTGTGTTTGTCACCTAGGATTTTGTTAAGCTTCTTTCTATCTAACTTGGCATGGAGAAGATTGATCTAGAGTGTTTGTGAGAAAATTTTGGAAAAGTTAAAATCTTTGCATAGCTTGGTTGTGATGTGAAGACAACGAGAAATGTAGGGGATGATGTGCAATACATGGTTGTGCCAGTTGGACTTCATGGGGGATATTGCTGGGATGTGAAGTCCAACGGTCACATGACTGTTTTTATTCTCCCATCTATTCGTATTCGAAGAGCTTTATATAAATGTGTGGCAGATCATGTATTATGTAGTAGATTTCCGATTGATTAATATAGTGATTCCCTGCTTGAGAGTGGACGCAGGCTATTGTCGAACCACTATAAATTCATTTCTCGTATTTTGTTCATTATTTTTTGTTTTATTCTATTTTTTTGCTCATTTTAATATTTACACATTCAGGGTTTAATGATTGTCAAATTTGTAGATTAGAATTTATTTTGAATTACTTTTGTAGTCTTTTGTAAATAATTTATTATCTGTAAACGGCTATCCCACGTCTTCTAGTTTTGAATGGAAATACAGAATGGCTCTCCCATGTAGCTGCCTGGCTCAATCCAGGACTTTCATGCTCTCCATTCAGCTCACTCTCTTGTTAGGTCCAACACTGTGGGTGATGGGTTGTAGGGGAAGTTTCCCCTTCCTCCAAAATCGTGGGTTTGGGTTCCAACACTGTCAATGTGCTCCTCCCTTGCATTATGGTGGTTTTTCTCCTGGTTGTGCAACCTTATCCTTTGGCAGTGCTCATTATGACACAATTTTTGGCTCTCCTTCTATGGCTAGGGTTTGGATGGTTGTGGGTAACCCGCTCTTTTGTGGATGTACTAGCCACATCTAATGCGAATGTTGTAGAGAGTCAGGATCATCTTCTACATTAAAATCTCTTTGGCCCATTCCTTGTGAATCATCTTCTCTAGTGGCCATCTTGGGAAAGGATGCAATCCAAGGTGATTGTTATGCTTCTCGAGGTTTGATCTGCCGTTTCAATCACTTTTGGCAAAGCTTCCTTAAGATCCATGCTTGCTCTCTAAAATCTAGGGCCCTATTATTTGAAGGGATGATATTTGGACCTGTCCTAGAAAAATTTGATGCAACACATACCTTTCAATTTTTAACTTTAGACCAGAATAGATGATCTACAGAGAAAGCCTTGTTATAACTTCACTCAAGGTGGATCACCTCTTAAAAAGAGGGGACATATTTAATTAGATTGCAACATAATGAATAAGCATGTACATCTAGGGTAGAATCCATCTTTTGGATAACTAATCTCAAGTAGGGTGAATTGGTTCTATAGACACATAAAAATGACCTAGGCCTGCAAGCTCTATTTTTCATCTTTTTCTTCCTAACATAATTATGATATTTTAATTATGTCCTTTGTCCACCTTAGACTATTAATTAAATAATTCATAATTATTTAATTAATTCATGTCTCTTTGTTCTTCATGATTATTAAATAAATTTTATTTATTTATTCAATACATCACTAATTGTCTATTATTTTCCTACAATTAAATAATTTCTTAATTTATTTAATTATTTTTATTCATAATTTCTTCCTGATTCTTAAATAAATCAATTTTATTTATTTATTTAATGTCACTAATTCTCATAATTAAATAGATCTATTAATTTATTTAATTATTAACCACATTCTCTAAATTAAATAATTATCTTTAATTATTTAATTTCCTTATTTAACATTTCCCTCATTTTAAATAAAATTAATCATTTAAAATGGTCTCACATTGTTGACTAACACTTCTTTTAGTAAATAATCAAAAATCAATTATTTACTGTCACATAAATCCATATTTTTGAATTAATTTTAATTAAAAAATGGTAATCTTCTTCCATAAATCAAGTAATCTTTATCTTTTTAATTTTTCTAATCTTATCTTTCTATCCAATCTTTATCTTATTGATTTTTCAAATCTTATCTTTCTGTCCAATCTTTATCCTCTTGTCACATTTATTTTCAACCGTCAATTTGATTTTCTCAAATTGCATCTTGGCTACTCATTTTAGATTTTTTCCCTAACCCTAATTATGGGTTGTCACACATGATCTTGACCTTTGATTTTAGGCTTTCATCAACTTTTAATCTTAGTCATCCATCCAAAATTGCATTTTCTATAAAATGCCAATTTTGCTCATATTTTAGACACTTAGACTTCTTTGCATTTTCATACTTGATCTCATTTCTTATTGAGTCTTAGGTATTCTTGTCATAGGAATAGTCATATTTACATAGTTTAATGTTTATTAGTTGCATGATAACATTATAATCATTTTAAATCCTTCAAAATATTGCTTAGGACTTTGTCATTGTCATTGTCATTCGATTGCTCACACACTCAATCTGAGGGGAACAATCACACGTTTGCAGCAAATTAGAAGGGTTATGGAAGTGATTCATGAAGGCTTCAAAGGCAATTCGGTATAGTCATTCTATTTTTTTTTTCCTTCATTGTGCTTTATAACTTTCTTTAGGTTTTATATTTATGATCTAATCATCTAACCCTTAGGAAAAAACCCATTGATACATTGGTGAACCTTACGTGTTTTTATTGCAAATTTTCATACATTCTTTTTTTAGTTTCTTTTTTGTTTTTGCAAGTACAGGTATGGAATGCCGCATTTGACTAGTGTTGAGCTGCATCCGCTACTTTGCAACACATTCAAAATTTACAGTGAAACATGCACTCTACTACACCACATACGTGTGTCAAAACACCTCATTTGATAGGACATGACACATCCTATTCCCCAAACACCGCATCTAATATCCACAATGCATCTGTTTGTCAAACTCCAAAATGCAGAACCGAGCTACATTTGCTACATAGAGTGATGCATTCGCTCTGCTGTGACACATTTTCTTGGTAATATCTTTTTCCCTTTTGCATTCAAGCTTTTTCTAGATTTCCTTTTGCATTCTGGTTTTCTTTTCTACAATCTAACTAGAATAAGTGTTTTCTAGTTACTAATCATTGTTGGCACATGTGACATCAAAATTTCATGGATCCAAGACATGTCTGTGAAACTACTGACTTGTGATTTTGTAGGTTTGATTTTCCAAGACTATCATTTCAAAAACATTGTGCTTATTTTTTTTTAGAATAAAAGACACTTAAATTGTTGCACTAAAAAGAACATGTCTTCTATTTTGTTTGATTGTGTTTGAAAGTGGTAGGTGACTATTCTCTCACCTTGTGAAAACTAGGTGATCAAAAAACTAGACCCACCTTATTTTGTGTAACCTAGTGATGCAATAATCAAAGTATCCTCTCCCCTTACGCATTTATGTGATCCTGGGTGTAAGAAAAATTATTATTACCTCTTAAACTTGGGCCTGCCTTGGTGGGAAAAAGTACTCACCCTAAGGTGACTTAGACTAGCAACAGAGCTTTTTGGCCAAACTACCCCCGACCAGTATATAAATGTGAATCCTAAGAGAAAGCCTAGGATTAGGAGTGCGGATGTGTCATACGGACCAAGTAGTACTCCCAAAAACCCTGTTGACCATAACCTCTTTAGGCTAGAGTGCCTCCTAAATGGAGCTTAATCTTGTGCCCCATGCATGGCCACTCGAACGGGGGTCCCAAACTAAATACTCTTGTGTAGTAGCCAAAAACCTTCGATTTGCTAGTGCAACAATGGTTGTTGTGAAGGAATCCACATCTTCACAGTCTTTAGTAGAGGTGATCAATCTGCCATGGGAGTTTCATGGGGGTTGGAAGCTTGGTTGGCCTGAGAAGAGAGTGCACTATAAGGGGGAGCCCATTCAACCAAGCTTCTGGATTCACATGCTAAGGATATGCAGTTGGAGAAACCCACGTGGAATCTTGCAAATATTGTCCTGGCCTAACCATAGGATTTTTCTTATCTTATTTTTGTTTGTCTACACTCAAAATATCATGCTTTCCAAGTGTTTTCTGGATATTGAAACAAAGAAAACAACATTAACACATCCAGAAACAAATAGTCAAACTTCAAACAATTCATATTTTTGACCAAAATATTAGAAAAATAGACTTTTTGCATTTTGCACCGCAACTGCTAAAACACATTCATTGTTTTGAGTTGCATTCACCAGTCTCTGCAATGCATATGCTTTGATAAAACACATTTGCTATTGTAAACAATGCATTCACTATTTCACACCGCATTTGCGAGTCTTTGCAATGCATTCGCTCTGACAAAATACATTTACTGCTCTTAACACCGCATTCGCCTATCTTGCATCACATTTTCTATTTAGAAACCTGCAATCACCTTATTGCATCACATTTTCTTTCTATCAAACTGCATTTTCTAAAACTGAGATGCGTTTTCCACATTGTGACGCATTTGCTACTTACGACACATTTTCCTAGTAGAAACAAAATCCTGTCATAGACCAAAACTCGAGTCCAAACATTTTAGCCTGATGTCAAACATCTTTTTTTAGAAGTCTCTATTAGAAACCAAAACTGAAATTGCTCAAACTATTCATCATTTGCCTCAACTAGCTTACATTTTGACCATAGGTTTAATTCGCCATATTTTAGTTGCATTCCCTAGGCTTCATAATCATCATTTCTAGTATAAATTTGTCCTTAGGTTTTATCTTTACAGACTTTGGATTAGGCTACCTCACCATACTTTGCAAAATTATTATTTTCAAAAGAAGGTTATCTTGGGACTTAGTCATCGCTATTCTTTTCAATCATTGTCCTTTTTGTGATAATTCTCAACTCAAGAGTCTAGTTAGGAAAACTCACCAGTCATTTCAACCTTGTCACTTAGTCCCCTTAACAAGTCCTTTGATAACCAAAATTGAGACATAGGTCAAGCTTAGAGTGGTTAGGAAAACCTTTCTCCAAATTTCATTCACCCTAGTCCTCATTTTGAGCCTATACTAATCATTTTGCTCCTAGACTTTACATTAATCATCTCCTTAGTCAACATTATCATCCTAGTCCACATTTCACACTTTGACCTTAACAACCTTGTCACCTTCCATTAATCATTTCCTTAGGCAAACGCCATCATCACCTGGCATTTTCATCCTTTATCAATAAAAGAAAAATGCTCACATCATCCTTGCATTTAGCTGTCATTCTCATCATCCTCATTTGAGCAATTTCCTTTTATGGTGGAAACTAGGCTCCAACGAAAGAAAATACAAATGGAAAACTTTGGACAAGATTTCAATCCCAACATCGACAATAACATTTGGGACATGAACCAAAACTAGACTTTTTTCAACCCACTTAGCAACATGAACATATAATCTTCCATGAACATGCCATCTTCATCGCATAACCCACTTGAACCATTCATACAAAGAGATCAACATGGACATGTATATGCAGAGGACTTAGAAGTTGCAACGCAAAATCTTGATCTAGCCAATTTCATGGAAGACCTAGTCTTACATGACCCTCAAAGCTGGGTATGTGTAGGATCATCATGGAAAAAATAGGTCCTTAAGTGGCAAAAAATTTAGAAAAAATCAATGTTAGGCAACTTGACGTAAAAATTTGAATAAGTTATCTATATTATTTCAAAAAATATATGAATAGAATCTATAGAAAATTGAATGCAGTTTCTAAACTACTAGGTTTATTTAAAAATAAATAAAATCTATTTGGTGAAATTTTGAAATTTCAATGTAGTAGTACATAAATTTCAGGGAAAAAATAAGAAGTAGGTGTCTGTCTGACCACCCTAACCATAATAAAATGATAATATTTTTTTATAATATTTTATATATAAGTATAGGATTCATGTCCGGATGTCATGCATATTTTTTTGTAATTTTTTTCCAAGTAATCAATTAATTATGAATTTTTTATTACAACTTTAAAAAAATATAAAAATTTGTATGTCTGACCACCTTAACTTGCTCAAAACTTCATGAAATTTAATTTTTCTTTTTTTAATCCTATATTATTTGAATCATAGAATGTGATACATGTTTCAGATTCAAAAAATGTGATACTGTTTGAAAGTTATAGATGCTTTTCAATCAGCCTATCGATTAGGACTTTAGTCATAATTCTAATAGAAACTGAATAATAATTATTTATTAAATTCAAATTAAAGAATAATTTATATTGGTGGAAAGCTAAGAATCTCCTCTAAAAACCCTTTTTGTTTCATCAATTTTGGGTAAAAAATAAGTCATCAGCCACATACCCTACAAATACCCATAATATTGCCACTTTTTGGCCCATCATGATCTTGCACATACCCAGCTATCTAGCCATGCTTCTGGACCAAGGGGTTAAGTTACCACGTGGATTTGACATAAATACTTTGAGACCGACATCACCCAACCCTAATGTCAACAATACCAACAACATGTCCAATAATAGTCAACCTCAAGACAACATAAGAAATACTTTTGTTGGTGCTACTTCCAAACTGTCACGAGCACCATTAGTGCTACCTCCAATAATAATAACAATCCAAATACAATCAATGCAATAATCGTTGGAGGAACACCACCCGTCTCACAATCATTGCCAACAATGTCCACAATATTGTCACAATCGGTTAGAGCCACCTTTGGGTCCTCAATAATGTGGGAAATTTATTCAAATCCTCTATTTTCCACTTCAGTTAGTCCCATGGGTGCATCATCCACCTATTCAAATCCTCTATTTATAGCTACATCTAGTACCATGAGTGCACCCTCATCAAATCTTCTCATTGGTACCTCATTCAATCCCTTTGGAGGAAGTCAATGACATGTCTTTATTCAAGGACCACAACCCACTATTAACATGTCAACATAGTTTAATACCAATCCCCCCAAGGAAAAAACACGAATATTTCCCTTGGACAATTTCAACAATTTGGACAAGGTAATCAGAATACACAACATATGGCACCATTTAGACACCAAAAAACTCATGGTCACCATATTCCCCAAATTTTGACTCAAATAGCTAGAGGGAATGTCCCAACATATTCATCCCATATTCACACCCATCAACAAGTCCCCAATCCAAACCTTCAGTGCCAATAAAATGTAGATAAAAACACATCGTACATTTCACAACATATCCCACAACAAAACACCAACATCTACTCACAAAAAATGGGGACCCATGGTGTACCGATCACTCCAATGTATGGTGCAACAAATAATCCTACAATTGATGCCTTGATAGCCCACATGGCTCAATTACAAAAGACTGTAGAAAATATGCAAATGTCTGACAAGAAATCACAAGTGTCATATGACTTATCTGTATATCCTTTTGGCACAAACTTATACATGTCACCATTTCCTCTGGGATATGTGTCACTAAAATTTACTTTGCAAATATAGAGGAAAGATGAATCCTATTGAACATGTCTGAGAATTTGTGATCAACTGTATGGACATTTCCTATGAACACACATACTTGATCAGACTCTTTTCTAAATGTCTTGTAGGGCCTGCCCTTGAATGGTTCTCCACTCAAAAAGGGATAAAAACAAGGGATGTACTTAAACACAAATTCATAAAAATTTATGCATATAACATTGACATGGACACCTCCATTAGTAGTTTATGCACTCTCACACAAGAAGATGTTGGTGAAACTTTTATCCCATTCTTCCAAAGATGGAGAAGTCTCGCAAGTTGTTGCCACATCAACATACCCAAAAAAGAAAAGGTTGACATGTTTGTTCAAATACTTCTAGGCCCTTTGAAATATGGATTGCAAGTTCATTGCACCAAAACATTCATGGACCTAGTTGAAAAGGTTGTCCAGGTCGAGAAAGCTCTTGTTACAAAAGGAGAGCTAAAATATGGTCCTAAAAACACAAACACAAATCCACCCGCTAACAAAAATAAGTATTGGGTCAAAAATAAACATGTTACCAATGATGGGGTTGTCAATGCCATGGATGTAGACATGATGGGTCCATTACTCACTCTAAAAGGAGTTCAACTACAAAAAAAACCAACAACGATACTGACACACCCTGACAATGTCACTCCAAACAACCAACATGGTCAAAATAGTCAAAGTCAAGGACAACCCTACCAAAAAAGACAATTCCTAAAAAGATGAACATACACTGCTTTGGGAGAACCAATTTAGGATATCCTTAAGAAGATCCTCCAAAATGGTCTCATCACACTTGAAGAACCTAAGCCGTATGACCTAGGGAAGTTTAAACCATCATGGTGGGATGATAATGATTTCCGTGATTACCAACGAGCTAAAGGGCATAAGACATCCTCTTGTCAGCAACTTAGAAATATTGTACAAGACCTTATTGAAAGTCAAATAATCAAATTGGGTGGGCCACAATTCACACCAAATGCTGACCATACCATTCTTAGAACCCGTTGCAAGACCATGGTTCTAATAAAGCTTCAACATTAGGTCCTAAGACAAATAATAATCAAGCCAATTACGCTCATGCCACATATGACTATTCTGGTGGACCTATTATTAACAATATCTGAATTGATGATGAGTGTGTCAATACCATCACATTCAAAAGAGCACCTCAATGTAACACCACCACTCAAAGTGGCAAGGTCACCATAGCTAATCCGCCCCCTGTTAGACAACCAAAAATCACAATACCTGGCCCATCTGCTAAACAATCTCAATTCAGCTCATCTGCAAAGAAATGGAAACCAAAGAGTCACTTTAACCTTATAGACCATCTCAACAAAACCCTGTGCAGATTTCCATACTCGAGTGGCCTTGGGGTATGTGCAGGATCATGATGGGCCAAAAAGTGGCAATATGATGGGTATTTGTAGGGTACGTGGATGATGACTTTTTTTTTACCCAAAATTGATGAAATGAAAAGGGTTTTTAAAGGAGATTCTTAGCTTTCCACCAATATAAATTATGCTTTACTTTGAATTTAATAAATAATTATTATTCATTTTCTATTTGAATTACGATTAAAGTGTTGATTGATAGGTTGATTGAAAAAAATATATAGCTTTCAAATGGTATCACATTTTTTGAATCCAAAACATGCATCACATTCTATTCTTCACATACTATAGGATTAAAAAAAATTAATTTCATGAAGTTTGACCGATTAAAGGTGGTTAGACACCGAGTTTTTATATTTTTAAAAGTTGTAATAAAAAATTCATAATTAATTATCTAGCAGAAAAATTACAAAAAAATATCATCACATCTGAACATGGAGTCCTCTACTTATGTCTAAAATCTTATAAAAAAAATATTATCATTTATTGTTGTTAGATGATGTGAGTGGGAATGAGACACACCTTTTTGTTTTCCCAGAAATTTAAGTACTACTGCATTTAAATTTCAAATTTTCACCAAGTAGATTTTTTTTTTTTTAAATAAACCTAGTAGTTTAGAAACTAAATTCAATTTTCTATAGATTCTATTATTACATATTTTTGAAATAATATAGATAACTTATTCAAATTTTTATGTCAAGTTTCCTAACTTTGATTTTTCTGAATTTTTTGCCACTTAAGGGCCTATTCTTTCCATGATGATCCTACACATACCCCTTGGCAAGAATAAAATAGGGATGCGAGAACCTTTAATGCCATCTAAAAGACCAAAACTTCTTGGATTAGGGTATGGACTACCTGAAAATGATGATTGACATACCAATGGACTTTCTAGGGAGAGTGTGAATACTTCAGAAAGTGTCGAGGCCATTAAGGAATCCCTTACTGAAACTGACTCCCATGAGTGGGAATTTGGCTCCCAATGATCCCTAAGTGACTTTTTCCTTGATGACTTGTTCCTTGAACCTAGGGAACTTACCTCTAAACAAAGATTTTGGAAAATGTTCAAAATTGTTCAAACATCGGACAATGACAATCCTAAGATCCCAAGGAAACGTGAAAATTGGGATAGGATCTTTTGCCCAAGGAATAATGACATGCCATAATCCTCTTCCAACCCCATTTACCCTCATCGTGACATACCTATCCAACCATCTAAACCTAATAACCATTAGTTAGATCCATCTGAATTGCCACATGACACTGACGACCATGACTTTGAGTCCTTTATCCCCTACTTTGCTAAGGAATACAAAAAAAGTGAAGGGGAATATTGGATAGAGTCTGATGTGATATTGGATGACGAAAATTTCATTTTCAATATCTCTAAATCCATCTACATGCTTTCGGCATCCTCCCCTCAATTCACCAACATTGACAATGGCATTTCCTTAAACTACCCACAACTAATCAATTGGGACCAACAAGGCTCGCCATCCATAGACATATTTCAGAATGATGAGGCCATCACAAAATTTATGGGATTACATGAAGGAATACCTAGTGGTGATCACAAGGCTAGATTTGACATTGACCTAGATTGTACAACTTACTTTGGGGAGACTGTTCCATCCTCTAGTTGCAAAATGAAAAGTAAAAATAAAGGAGGTATCTATGGGTGAAAACCTCTACAAGGTGCCCAAAGATGGAGGACTAGACTTTCTTCCCATGACTCAAGAGAAATCAACCATGCTCATAGAGGACACCATTGAAATAAACATATTGATAGTAGAAGATCCCAAGATGGTCCTCTTGGCAGCCTTTTTGACAAAGGAAGAGAAGCCCAAGTTTCAAAAATTCTTCTTAGAGCATAAGGTCAGCTTTGTGTGGTCCTACGCCGACATGCCTAGGTTAGATCTAGAACTTGTCTTGCACCATTTTCCACTATTCCTTGACACCAAGCCAGTTAAATAGAAGCTGGGAAAGATGCACCCACAAATTGCTTTGTTAGTCAAAGTAGAACTTAAAGAATTGTTAGACATGGGTTTCATATGGTCCATAGACTATGCTGAATGGATATCAAATCTTGTACCTGTTACAAAGCCAAATAGTCAGATCCCAAATAGTTAGATCCACATCTGCATAGATTTTCAGGACCTGAATAAAGCATGTCCAAAAGATGATTTTCCCTTGCCCAACATAAACATCATAGTATATCTCACGGAAGGATGTGACATGTTGTCCCTCATGGAAAGTTTCTCAGGTTACAATAAGATTCGTATTGCCCCAGAAGACCAACATAAAACAACATTCACTTGTCCTTGGGGTACATAATACTGGAAAATCATGCCTTTTGGTCTTAAGAATGTAGGTGCCATGTATTAGAGAGCTATGACCACAATATTTAATGATATGATGTACAAGATAATGGAAGATTACGTGGATGGCCTTTTGGCTAAATCATTGTCAAGAAAAGATCATTTGAATGTGTTAGACAAAAATTTTAAGAGACTAGAAGAATATAAAGTCTGAATGAATCTTAAGAAATGTGTCATTGGTGTGACATCTAGAAAATTTTTGGGATACATAGTTTCTCGAAGAGGCATCAAGAAGTCGATCCAACTAAAGTGAAAGCCATCTTAGACATGCCTCCTCACAAAGGAATAAGTGAACTCATGACATTACAGGGCAGGTTACAATCAATTTGATGTTTCATAGCACAATTGGTCGACAAGTGTCAACCATTTCAATATCTTCAGCATAAAGGAATCCCCTTTGTGTGGATAGATAAATGCCAAGAGGCCTTTTAGCAAATAAAAGATTACCTACTGTCACCACCAGTCCTTATGCCTCCCATTCAAGGAAAACCTTTGATTT
The DNA here is from genome assembly GCA_007258455.2 of Sequoia sempervirens. Taxonomy (NCBI): domain Eukaryota; kingdom Viridiplantae; phylum Streptophyta; class Pinopsida; order Cupressales; family Cupressaceae; genus Sequoia; species Sequoia sempervirens. The sequence goes on along the minus strand of VDFB02145811.1, from coordinate 307 downwards.
TATACATCTCTGCCACTACTTCAGCACTAAGGGCATTACTAGCACAAAATGACCAGGAAGAAAAAGAAAGGGCCATATATTATATTAGTCAAACACTGGTCGGATATGAGCTGAATTACACATCAATTGAATGTGCTTGCCTACCAGTTGTCTTTACTGCTCAGAAGCTAAGAAACTATATGTTGAATCATAGGACACAATTGGTAGAAAAGATTGGTCCCTTGAAATATCTATTGAGTTGCACACCATTGATAAGATGTCTGGAAAAATGGTTCATGATTATAAGAGAATATGGCATCCAGTATGT
>VDFB02145809.1:0-20793 GCA_007258455.2 Sequoia sempervirens | reverse complement strand
CAGAGAATGAGATGAACATGAATTTTCAGTGTTCTGCTTTTCCTTATTTCCTTGTATCATTGAACATGTAGAACATATCTTTGCCTAGGATTGAAAGGATGCATTTGCCATTTTCTTAATTATAGTTATTATTTTTATGACCTGCAAGGGGATGTAAGTTTTAACTTGATGTGCGATACAGCCTTATCTACATGAATCGCGACATTTGCATGCAATAAAGCGTGCAAGGGGATGTGGTGGTCGGTTTCGCAATTCCAAAAGCAATAATGAAGATGGGATGTCACATGAGAACAATTCAAATGGTAATATTGGACAAGAACCAGGCCTTGATAAATCAGATTCTGGGAAGAAAGCTAAAGTTTCCACACAACATTAGTGTAGCGTAACTAGAAAATTTTGCAGTCAACGGGCAATTTTCTTGTGGGACCAGTACTTTCAACATGTGAAGTAGTAATGAGTAAGTTTTTTAAATGACACATATCACAGCTAGTTCCAGTTGACAGTGCTGAAGACAGTCCATTTGGAGAGAGTTAATGCAGCTATGTTGTTTCTCAGGCAGGGTATCCTGTCTCTCTTATAGTGTCTACACAGTTCTGTATCCAGATTCAGATTAGTTTCTTGTACTTCCGAGCTCAATGCTGAGATGCCACTTCATGTATTATTCTTTATTTAATGCTCCAAAAAAAATTCTGTGTAGATTAAGTATTATACTTTGTAGAGGCTACTAAAAGGATGTCAGTTTCCTGCAATTTTCTCAATCAGCAAGGGTTATCTGTTGAGCATGAGGTTTTCTTTGTGTGAAGATGGTGTAAAGAAAATGACAGGACTGTGTACAATTTTATTTGGAACTGTTTCCAACATTTAGAACCTGAACTTCTGAGTCCTTTGTTATTGAACTGAATTGACTCGTAAGTTCTTAGGAGCCTAGAACAACCAATCTGTACAGTAGTGTCCCTGTTCTCAATGGGTATTCTATAGATGTGAGACAAGGCTGGAGCTGATCCACATGTATTAACAATAATGAGGTGATGCTTATTTAGCCTTAACATAGAATTGTTAGAAATTAACAGATTTTATGGTATGAAGTTTGTAATATTTCATCTCTCTTTAAAAATGTCAGCTGTTGTAAGAAATAGCTTTTGCACGGAAAATAGGATGTTGAACTCTAGTGTAATCATAAGTGATCCATGTTGAAGGATACTTTCTATGTTAAAGTTCTTCATTTGCTATGCTATCTGGTTAGAAATATTCTCACCTTGACCTTGAGATCTGGTTTTAAGTCAATGATTATGTCATATCTATGTTACATTTATTGATTACTGAGACATTGGCAGAAGATTGAATGTTCTAAAAATTATTGGAACTGGAAGCTTAAACTGAATGATGGAGATCTGTTTAGTGTGACTTTTCAATGTTATATATGATGCCATTTTGAAAGGCTAAAGGAAAAACATCAGAGCTGTAAGTTATCATGCAGTAATTTTCTTGTTTGCCATATAATTGTTTTTTCTGCTGTTTAAGCTTGCAGTTATGTGATGTCCCCTCCAAAGTGAGACATCAGTATTCAGTAGATTAGCCTATTATTGTGATCCTTGTAGGCTAATGAGACTGGATAGAGGGTCCATTGAGGGATGCAGCTTCTTCAGTAGTCAGAGCTATGCAGGATTGGTGTTCGTTTGAGGTCTACAGGGCTCCGTATGAAGGACTTGCTATTTATAGTAAGTCAGAGATGCTAGAGATGGAACCCTGCTATTTTTAGTAAGGGGGTATGGTCATATGCAGTTTCCTCATGCCAGCTCCCAGTTCTGACGGCGTGCAAAAATGCTGAGTAATAATGGAGATATTAATATTTATTTGATTAAAATAAATATTAATGGTTTTGAGCTTATATTATTAAGTTATAATATAATTTTATATTATAACTTAAGTGACTTAAGTGAAGGGTCAGGTCAAGTTCTCATCAGTTGGGGCCAATTGAGCAATTAAATTAAATGGTAATATTTATGCACCAACAATTGAAACTTAAATGAAAATTAAAAGTAATATTATTACTCATCTCAAAATTGAAAAAGAGGAGTTTTTTTGGTTAAATCGAACCCTAATGTGAGAAGCCTATTTATCTCTTGAAAATCGTACAAGGCTTCATTATGATGATTGTTGTTTTTGTTGAGAAGACTTGTCTTTTTTTCGGCTTTGGAGAAGAAACTGGGTTTCTGCAGTTTGTTCCAGAGTATCGGCAGTGGAGAACGTGAAGACTTCATTGCATCAGCAATCTGAGGGTGTGGAATATTCATCTGAAGTTGCTCCTTGGGTTGGCTTTATCCAGAGGTCGACATTGAGCTTATTAGAGAAGTAATTTCCAGAAATTTATTATCAGAATAAGGGCAGATTTTTAATCAGACTATGTGCATCCATTGGTAGCTGATTTAGGAGGGCCAGATTTGTATTAATCAGCCACCAGTCACAGCAGGGGTCGGCCTTGCAAGGAGGGGACGATTTTGACATTGGAGCCACAAAAAAATCAATAAAAATTGTTAAAAGGAGCGCCCAGGTCTGCAGAAGCTAGCTGTACCATTTCTAGTCAAAAAGGCAAGCTGGTTGGGAAGAATCGAACATCTGTAGGGCTGTCAAGGGTTGTTTTTTGGTCTGAAATTGTGTACAGTAGTTGCTTGACTTCAAATAAACTCGGGTATGATTGTAGGAACTTGTTCTTGTGATTATTGAGCAAATAAATCATCTTTGGAGTAGTTCTCTATCTTAGTTATTGTGTTTCTTTATGCATGCATTTTATTTTTTGCAAACATTTCAAAAAAAAGCAAAAAGAATCAGAAAAAACCATCATAAAACATCAAAACACAAAACAAACAAACCAGCATCAGAAAATAGGGCACGGAGTTTTACTACAAGTTATAACACACATTTCAATTAAGAACAAAAAGGTTCAATATAGTATTTAGTCATTGACCTTCACTTATGCGTGATTAAAGTTAACTTCTTTAAATGGTAAGAAATGGTTTAGATTTGCTAGGCTTACAGAGTGAATCACAACTAGCCCATCTTATTGGAAAGAACTTATGAGGAATCATAAGGTATATTTTATCCTTAGTTATATTGTTAGATCTCATGAAGGCAAGGTGCAAGATGATGTAGGTTTCGTAGTTCAATTGACAGAGTATACTATTGGTTGCTTCAAGTCTAAAGTTGATGGTGTTCATCAATGCTATGGTGTGATGCTAGAATGAGGATGTAATAGATATTGTGCTCTAGTGTAGCGATCAATTTTAGTTGAGATCCCTTCTAGAAGGATGTCTTTGATATAGAAGCAGAAATCTGCAAAAAATCCCAATTTTTAAAAAAATCTGCAGGCTGGACGATTTTTTCCCATTTCAAACAGCAAAATTGCCAAAAAAAAAAAAAGTATTTATAGCCTGCAAAAAAATGTGAATAAAAACCACCGATTTTCCTGAAAAAACTAAGCAGACCATAGCTTGTTGCTTACTATTGGCGTTTGATAGATTTTTTTCCAAGCATCCGCAGCTTGTTCGAAAGTACTTTGTCGCTTTTAGCCATAGCAGCAAGGCAAGGAATTGTTTGATAAAATGCTTCGGTGCAGACATGTATGAATGTGGTAGCATAGACAAGGTGCTGAACCATTTGAAAAATGCCTCAAAGAAATGTGGTCTCATGGTGATGGAATGGTATGATCAATGCTGGCGACAAACAAATTGCTATGGATTGTCGCGGCATTCCATCACCAGCAGGTCTTTTGAGGCAATTTCAAACCAGCTCAACGCCTTGTCTATGCTATTAAGCTTACTTGCCGCGTTTCTTTGATAGATTTTTTCCAAACATCCATAGCTTTGGTTCGGAATTGCTCCTGCTTTTGTGCTTTTAACCATAGCAAAGAAGGCGAGAACCATCGATAAAATGCTTTGGTAGACATGTATGGAAAATGTGGTAGCATAGAAAAGACAGTGAACTTTTGAAAAAATACCTCAAAGAAATGTGGTCTCATGGTGATGTAATGCCATGACGAATGCCATGACAAACGAATTGCTATGGATTGTCATGGGATTCCATCACCATGAGACCACATTTCTTCGAGGCATATTTTCAACCAGTTGAGTGCCTTGTCTATGCTATTGCTTACTATTATGCTTTGATAGATTTTTTCCAAGCATCCATAGCTTGTTCGAAAGCACTTGTTGTAGGCTTTTAGCCATAGCAGCAAAATAGTGAACTGTTTGATAAAATGCTTTGGTAGAAATGTATGAAAAATGTGGTAGCATAGACAATGTAGTAAACTGTTTGAAAAAATGTTGTGGTCTCATGGTGATGGAATGCCATGACAATCCAGGGAATTTGCTTGTCATGGCATTCCATCACCATGAGAACACATTTCTTTGAGGCATTTTTTCAAATAGTTCACTGCCTTGTCTATACTATTGCTTACTATTACGTTTTGATAGATTTTTTTCAAGCATCCATAGCTTGTTTGAAAGCACCTATTTTAGACTTTAGCCAGCAGCAAGGCAGTGAATTGTTTGATAAAATGCTTTGCAGGCATACGTATGAAAAATGTGGTAGCATAGTATTGGGCAAAGGAACAAAGTTCGAAAAATGCCTAAAGAAATGTGGTCTTCATGGTGATGGACCATGACAACAGAGATCATTATTTTTGAGATTTGAACTGTTCACCGCCTTGTTCTATGCTATTGTTGCTATTATTATGTTTTGATATTCTCAAGCACCCATAGCGCTTCGTTTGAAGCCCTGTTTTAGGCTTTAGGCCGCCATAGCAGCAAAGTGCAGTGAACTGTTTGATAAAATGCTTTTGCAAAACATGTATGAAAATGTGGTATGACAAAGTATGTGGACTCGGTTTGTTTCTTAAAGAAATGTGGTGGAATGTTACGCACCGCTAATTTGTTTGTCATGGCATTCCATCACCATGGTGTCTGCCATTTCGTGACTTTTCGCGTTATTCATTGCTCCTTGTTCATGCTATTGCTTACTATTAGCCAAGTTGATAGATTCTTTTTCCCGCGATCCATAGTTTGCTTTGAGTTAACTGCTTTAGCTTTAGCCATAGCAGCAAGGCAAATGAACCGTTTGATAAAACGCCGACAGACACGTGATTTAAAAATGTGGTAGCATAGATGGGAAGTGCGCTGAACTCTTTCAAAAATGCCTCAAAAATAAGTTCATTTTCGAGGTGATGTCGCCAAAGAGTTCTCACTGCCTTGTCTATGCTATTGCTTACTATTACGCTTTGATAGATTTTTTCCAAGCATCCATAGTTTGTTCAAAAGCACCTGTTTTAGACTTTTAGCCATAGCAACAAGGCAATGAACTGTTTGATAAAATGCTTTGGTAGACATGTATGAAAAATGTGGTAGCATAGACAAGACAATGAACTATTTGAAAAAATGCCTCAAAGAAATGTGGTCTCATAAAATTCCATGACAAGCAAATGCAATTGGCAGTTGCCCCTAGTTATTAGTTATGCAATGTGAATTAACTGCATAACTACTTAGGTTGACTTTGTAAAAACTATATTATAATTGAAATTTTGTCATCTATCAGCATCTAGTTATTAGTTATGCAATGTGAAGTAATGCTTTGAGTTTGAAAGATGTGCAATGCAATGTAATCAACGACATGAATATAAACTACAAAAATCTATTTTTTACAATTCATTAGTTAAACTCTTTATTTTATTTGCTCTCTATATCTCTATGCTATGGAAATGTCTTTCAATTTAAAAAAAAAATAGTTTTTATCTCTTGTTCTACAATTTTTATTTATTTTTAAATCTGGCTTTTTCCAGTTTTTTTCCCCATTTTTTCAAAAAATCTTACTCTTGGTTTGCTGATTTTTTCCCCAAAAGATTTTTGCGGCTATGTAATTGATACATAATTATTAATATAATTGAAAATTATTATTGTTATAATCCAAGTGCAGAATGATGCTAAACTAATTGATAAATAATGTCTAAGTCCATGTATAAAATAAAAATTATATTGTACAGGAAGATTACATGTGCTCCAAAACTTGGGGTATTGTGCTCTAAGCTCTCTAGAATGAATCTGCACCTTACACGTGGAAATTTGAGTTCTTAAATTAACACCTAGTAAGAGTATGGTGTAGGGCAATGAAGAAAATTTAGGGAGATATAAGTCTGGTAGTCAATGAAAAAAGTAGTATTTAAAGAGACATTTTGGGAGTAAAAGGGGAATACATGGGAGGAGAAGAAAAGAGGAAGAAAACTCAATGCTGCTCATTTCTGTTTTTATTTCATCTTTGGTTGCTGCCATGTTTGAGTGAGGGAGAGCTGGAGGCAGAGAGATGAGAGAGAGAGAGAGAAAGGAAGGCACTGTGGCAACCATGGACGATGCTACACCCTCTGCATATTGTTTAGGACGTCCCTACCTAGGGAAGGCACCACGAAATACTGGTAGGAGTTTATGCTTGAGTGGAGGTCGCTTATTCTGGGAATTTCGTTCATTTCGAGGATGTTGTGATAGGCATTTTACTTGCTAAAATTTCCAAGCATTAGGGATGGAAATAGTGGGATATTCATATTTTGGTGTTTTACTTGGGTATATGGCTGATATGAAAAAACTGTTTGCTGCTGGAGCTGTTTGGGAACATTCCACAATAGATTTGAGGTTTACTGGAGCTACTAAATAACCTTAACCTCTTGGTTATAATAAAAATGGGTAGCTCTCAGATTTCATGTTTTCGCTGTTATGAATGAATAATTCCAGATTTCAAATGGGTTGATTTAATGGCATTTTTCATTTTGGAATGGCTTTTGTGCACATGAAAAAAACCAAAGGCCACTCACTCACCTGTTCTGCAAATGCTTTAGATTGTTATTCGAATGTTGTATGTTGATAGTTGATTTAATTCTCAGGTTTGCAAGTTCTGTAAAAACTCAAAAGAATGTATGCATTGAAGACCTCTAAATTTTGATTTGAAATGAGTTTCATATAAATAATTTACAGGGGTAAAAGATTGGTGTTTAGGATGCCATAACAAAGGGTTTTCAATTTGCGTAGGTATTACCAAATATGGTTTTGACTGCAACAACATTGATTTAGTCTAATGGATGGCCTGAAGGTGTTCTCTATACCAAAGTGGATAAACATGTTGGCAATGTATATCTGTGTATGGCAACAACCTTCATTTTTTGGCATAAATTATATTCCAATCCCTGTATATTCTTTGCTTCTATTTGTATATCAACACTACTTTGTACTTCATGCTATAATTTTGGTCATTATTAGATGCTATACTCATAATTTACTTTCCCTACTTTGGCCATCATTTCCATGCTTATGTATAAAAATTGAAGTTTATAACCCTAGACTATTAATAACAAAAGGATCTCAATGTAAGGACATCTAATTTTGCCTTTGTACAATCATATTAGAATGATAGTTTGTTTAAATATTGACACTTACAAGGATATTACAACAATGCAAATAGACATGTATATGTTCTAGACATGGATTAGAAGAAAGCAATAAAAAGAAAGGCATTTCTTTACCATGCCAAAGGATATACCTTGTTAGGCTGGTGATATTTACCCTAACCAATGATTAAGAGTATGTACCTTCACCATGTCTTACAATAAACTTAAAAAGCACATGCAAGGTATTCTTTCACTTTACTAATGTCCTCTTTTTGTAAAACCACAATCAACATAATCTTCCACTTGACATATATATTTCACTTTCCTAATAAGCATATGAAGATAATGTTTTTGCAGTTTAAAAAGAAGATGCTTATTAGGAAAGTCGGGGAATATCTTGTATGTGTTGCTGAAGTTTAAAACATGAAGCTTTATTGTAAGAGCTTGGTTATGGTTTTGTGAGTAAGGAAATGCTATAAATACCTCATGCAAATTATTATGACCCTTTAAGAGTAATCTTAGCAAATTGATATTGTGGTTAGACAAGAAGAGGACACTTATTAGGAAAGTTATAGAATACCTTGCATATTAAAACACAAAGCTTTATTGTAACAACTTGGAGATGGTTTTGTGACTAAGGGAATGCATTGTAAATCTAACGGGTAGCAGTCAACCTTATGCAAATCATGATCCTTTAAGACTGATCTTACCGAATTGATATCACTACTATGATGGTGATTGAACGTGTTATTATCTATAATGTGTCAAATGGAATTGTGAAATAAAACTCATAACACCATTTACAATTTATATACTCTTACATTATTTAGGGTAAACAAGATTGAGTTGACAAGCTATATCCTTTTGGTATGTTAAAGGAATGCTTTTCTTTTTATTATTTTCTTCTAATTCATGTCAAGAATATATACGATCTATTTACATTGTTGCAACATCCTTGTAAGTGTCAATGCTTAAACAAACTATCAAATCGATATTATTTTACATGTGCAAATTTAGATGTCTTCAAATTGATATCCTTTTGTTATGAATAGTGTAGGGGCATAAACCTTAGTGTCAATACAAAAGGATGGTAATGGAGGTCAAACTGGGGAAAGTATATTGTGAGGATAATATCTTATGGATTGGATATGATAAAAAATAATAGCTTAAAGTGCAAATTAGTGTTGATATGCAAATATAAGCAACTCATATATGTGGATTAGAATATAGAATTTATGCAAGAAAATGAAGGTTGTCATGATCTATGCTAGGGCAATATTGCCTTATGTGTCTCTCAATGTTTTCATTGCATAAGAGCAACTTACACACATGCATAAATTCTTATAATATCAATTAGAGTTCCTAGATGCCTACCTTTTTATTTACTTCTATCCTCCGATTCTAGTTGTTCTAGACACCCATCTACCCTTTGCATTTTTTTAGTTTTCCATTTACCCTTTATAGCTATATTATGCTTCCAACATCTCATCTACTTCTAGTTAATTGTTATTTTTTTATTTACAATTTATTCTAGAATAGTTAAATATTTCATATCTAAATATATACAATTGTCTTTTACTTCATTTCTATCAACCCACTTGCATGTAAACTTTTTGAATACATGGTATGTCCTCACCACCTAAGTTAAGTGGGTGGAGATTGATAGGTTTGACTATCTAAAAACCTTGAGCCTTGGTTAAAATTCATAAGGTTTGGATGAACCTTGTATTTGTCATTCTTGTGTATTGATTGAGTAAATTTTTCTTAATTGGATGGTAGAAATGTTGTATTATATCGCAATAGAATATATGTGCAAACAAGGTAGTTGCAATACTTTTATTATTAAGGTGGCATAGAAAGTGGTAGATGAAAAATAGTGGACAAAGTATGTGGATGGCACTTGAAAGAAGACGTGAACTATGCCAAATATAGTTGAGGATATTGATACAATTTGGAGTGATCCTTGTAGTCTCTTAACCCATTATATGAAATTATATGGTGGGAGTTTTACTTGAATGAGAAAAGGTTCCCTCTCTCTATGCAAAGGCATATGATGTGGGTGGATAAGCTATTATATTACTATAAAAAACCTAAGCTTCATGATTTATGTTAATATTATAAGTGGTTTATTTTATTGATTTCCAAATGACTGCTTTATCTAATTTTACAAGATGTTTGCTTTAGTGATATATATCACTCAAATCTTGTTGGGGATAAAGAAAATTTATTGTGACCGATATGATGTATGCATGCTTTTTCATGTGGTAATGGGTATGGAGGAAAGACAACTATATTTTCTATACTATTAACCTTTTTAATAGGTGTAAGCCTAGAATAAGGTGAACTCGCTATCTTGTCTCATTTTCTAATAATAGACTATGTAGTGTCTCCAAATGATTAGAGAGGGATATTATTCATTAATGGATGAATGGATACAAATTATAGGATTTCCTATGTGAGGTCTTCCTAATTGTTTAGAAAGGATGAATGGGGTACCTCTAGTTCTTTCCTTGTTTAAACTTTGTTAGGTTATAAATTGTAGTCTTCCCCATACATAATAAGAATGGATTTTTTGTTGGGATGTTAAAATTAAAGTTCATATGAATGTATAGTCTATATGATACATGCAATGATCATGAGTTACTTTTCTAGTGGAATTGTGAATAAGCGAATGACATGTATGGCCATTAAGATTATTTGTTCTATAAATTTGTATTGTCTTATGTATATGTATGGTGACTAAGATTAGCGTTCATAACCTAGGGCCATTTCCACATTTTTATATATTTCATTGAGATGTAGATCACAAGGTGAAATAATTGGCTTGCAGCCCTAAAGGTGAACCAATCAGACTTGGATCTACATTTATTGAGGGGATTGGAATGGATTGGAAATATTTTAGAATGATCAACTTAATGATCTTATATGCCCTAATATTAAAAATGCAAGATCCCAAAGACTGATAGATAAAAACAACAGTTTACCAGTGGATCTAGGAAGTGCAGAGGACAACAAACATGCTCATAAAAGTTGGTTTTGAGGTGCCTACAAGGACTCATTTGCCCATGGGTGAATGGGTCCTTGTATAGGGGGTTTAACCAACTTTTGGGGTCCTCTGGTACAAGATCTGATCTTCTGTTTGACACAGGTCCCATTGTTGGAAAGTCAGAAATAAATTATGCAACTTAGTTTTCGTGGCTTGACAACAATGATGACAACTTGTGCAACAATGCAAAATTGCTCCTTTAAGATTTCTTCAATCCTTCTTCAACCTATAACTTGCACATACACAAAGAGGAAAAAATATTTTATTTGTATGGAGGTTTGTCTTGGTCAAACCCCAAGTATGGTTATTAAACCTTGATAGATAGATAATGAAAAATAAAGGAAATGATGAATGAACAATGCTTGCTACAATTCACCACCCTTCAATGGCTTCCCTTGCAGGACTGAAGTCAAACACATCTCTCCTAAGGAATTGGATCTTTATTTGCTTGATTGATTTAGATACTTGAAATGCTTGGATGCTTTAGGATCAACAATGCATATTAACATTCACAAGATGAAATGAACACACATAAACTTGGACATGATATTAAGATTTTGATTGCTACAACAAATGACTAATAAATATGCTCTTGAATGCTCTTGACAATAATATTTGCTCATAGGATTTCTCTCAAAAAGTGTGGTTTTGCTACTTAGATTTCAAATCATAAAAAGATTGTATTTACAGGTGTTCATCTAATTTCTCAAAAATTAGATTCCCAAAGCTGACAATTGCAAGTTGAATTTGAATCATTAAAATATCACCAAAAACCATATTTTAAAATGGGTTTTGGCACTTAAAGGGGACCCATTCGTCCATGGGCAAATGGGTCCTAGCCTATGTCCATGACACACATATTTCATGGTGATTTAATTATTGATCGCATTTATTTAATGTCAGAGCTTCTTTCAAAAAATTGGGAAAAATAAGGCTTTGAAATGCATAATTTGGCAAATTAGAAGCTTAATTAAGTCCAATAAATTAAGGGACCCAAACATAGTGTGAAATTGTAAAGGTATACAATTTTCTACACTACATTTAGCCCCCACTTTGGTGAGAGTATGAACTTACACTTAGACTCACACTAAAGTAGAGAAGTATATGTCAAGAGGGATCCAAGTGCACAAATGTTGATGAGATAGGATGACAAATATCAAGGGAGATGGCCAAGGGCCCAGGATATAAGATCCTATGGCAAACTAACATAAGCACAAAGGGACAAACACATGTAAGAGATGTGCAACAAGACAAGATACACAAACATACATATCAGAAAACACGAAGCATACACGATGAAAACACATGTGGCACAACATAACATATGGATGATGATGAAATACAAACAAACACGATGCAACCACGAAGAAGACACACAAAAGACACGTGACAAAACACAAGGTTAGTAATAAAAGAATTTGAGTCAGTAAGGCAAAGAGACCTTAGTCTTAAATTGTCTCAAATACCAAATGTCATCCATTGAATGTTTTATCAAAATAAAATGATGCTATCACAAGGATGTAAAATCACTTATGAAATACATGGCTTCACTGGCAAGCAAACTATATTATGCTAGGTGGCCATAGAATACGCTCACAAGGGCTAGTGCAGTCCGATATACACTAGGTGAGCCCCCAAGACAAAATGAGAAACACACACTAAGTCTACAAGGTTCATACCCATAAAAAGGTGGTAGATGGGAGGGATGCACCAGGTCTATAGGTGTGTTCTCATATGTCAACCATGCCAAAAGTTGTACTCCCTAATAACTTTGATAAGGTGCCACAAATGATCAAGATGCTACACCAACACATCACTAAGTTCAACTCATGTGAACAAAGTGAAGAAAAAATGCCAAACTCACCTTAGGGGGTACAAAAACAACATCGGGATAAGGTAAAAAAAAATTGAAGGGGCTTTGCTTAATATATGAAAAGTCTCACCTTAGGGAACATCACACTTGACATCACCACCAAGAGAGAACTAGTCAAGGAACAAAAGATTCACGCCTTAGAGAATACTATGGCATTACCACTAAGAGGAATGTCATATGCCAAGAAAGGTCACACTCTTATGGGACACCAAGCCAAATATCACCACAAAGAAGACACATCACATAGATCAAGAAAGACAAAATTTGAATAAAAAGGTCACACTTCGTAGGAGATGTATGTTATCATCACTGAGAAGGGAACATGCAAACAATGAGCGGGGACTATATGCCCCCCCTTAAAATGTTAACATACTTGCTATGTTGGTATTTTAAGGAGAAAGAGGCGAAGAGGGGATCCTTGAAAAGAATGCATGTCTCCCAAAACTAGTTCTCCTTGCCCCCCAAACATAGAGACAAGGACAACCACACCAATGATTATCATGTTGTTTCCACGAAAAATATGGTTGCACTTAAGATCATACCACCATGAGTGGCAATGAGCATAACACATAAAGCTACCAATGCCACATAGTGATGAGCAACATGATAGGATGAAAATCATTATTGATAAGAGGAATCAAGTGTATCAACACAAGAGCACCAAAATCCTTAAGATGTTGAATTTTGTTACTCAAGGCCTTACATTAATTGGTTGAATGACCATGCACTCAATGATATGCACAAAATGAGATTTTTTTGTAGAATTCCTTTCATGTTTTTGGAGGGAGATATCAAGCAAGCTTGGAGAAGCCTTTGTTGAACTGAGAGGGGGGGTGAATCTGTTGTCACTAGAAAGCAATATAAACACAAGAAAAAAAAAGCAGTATCAACACAAGAAACACTAGATTTACGTGGAAAAACCAATAAGGGAAAAACCACGGTGAGGATTAACTCACAATATAAAGTAATTGCAAAACCGATTACAAAGAGGCTCATTGCCAAAGGGCTCACTGCCCAAAATAGGACTCATTGTCCGGATACAAGGCTCACTACTTACAGATAGGAGTCACTGTCTAAAAGGGAGGCTCACTGCCTACAAATACAAAAGATAACAAAAAATCCACCACAACAAATTACACACATTCGCAGCCTTGATCAAAAGATTGCAGACACCATCAACTCACTACTTTCTGAAGTCTAACACATTAAAGTATTGATGCCTTAATTCACTTTCGCACACTTTTGCTTCTCACACTTGTGGCATGTTTTGTACATCCAATCCATAACAACTCGACTTGTATTTATACCATCTCCAGCCTTAGAAACTTTCTCCAAGGTCAGCTACATACACTTCATATTACAAATTCAAATTAGGTCGGCAATTCAACATTCCCGCGGTGGAAGAGAATGAGAGCGGACCAAACCAACACTTAACCAAGATCCAAAACAACATCTCAGATCAATAACACGCTTCCTTAATTGATACTTATCCTTCACATGACATGTAGATACTAGGTCGGCCAAACATAATGAAAACACCAATGAACTTTGAAGTACATGCTTCCGCAATGAGAAGATAACATGCGAACTACATAACACGCTTCACCATACACTGGTACACATCTCAGATGCCTTTAGATTCATCCACAACAAATGCAACAACCTTCATACACATAATACTTTCCATCAGTCCATCTAGACTATACATACACCCAGTAAATCTTAAACTAGTCTTCTGGAGCACCAAACCACGAACACCTTTGACAGAACATAGATAACACCATTGCAAGCCTTCTATCAGATTCGCAAGACCTGAAACAAACCAGCGGAGGACTGTGGAGTAAATAAATTTCTCCCAATCCACAAAAAAACAACTCTGCCAAACCAGTTCACAAACCAGTGAACGCAACTTTCACTTTTCATCAAATCGGAAGCTAAAAACCAAGATATATCACCAACAAATACCCATAAACAATACTTCGGATTTGTACAGGCATAGGATCAACATAGAAGAAATGTGGAGCACAAACCAGAGCACATTCTGAACACACACAATTTTGTCTTCACTATTTCTCTAAAGCACTTGGTAACTCATCATATTAGCACACCTACAACACCATAAAGATAGCTCCATGTACTCACAACACCTACAACACCATAAAGATAGCTCCATGTACTCACAACATCTCTATAGTATCTCAACTATACATGCACAACCTGCAATCACCTATTTCCTTTCTCTACAACAACCTATACTGTGTTGACATCAATGACAACATTAATGACAACACCACCATACTTACTCATACTTGCAACAACCTCGATGAGGTATTCTCTTGATCAATAGTAGAAGATATTCCTTGCTTTTGTGAAAGAGATCTTTCTTGCTTACTACAAGGTGTCATACATACACAAAAATTGTTAGGTTTAGATTGTGAGACTTTGTACTCTCCCAAAAAGGAGAGTGTAAAATCTAATGAACCCCAATCATCACTAAAACATGTGTCTGAAGATGAAGCAATATCATGGCCATGATGCATATTTTCCCAGGAGTGTTTTTGTGTGATGGCATTGATATTAAGTGAAGGTTTCTTTGATGCTTTCATTTCTTTCAAAGGACAATAACCAAGACCTTTAATTTTTTCTTGCAGGGTAGGCTCAATAGGGACATGAATACCTTGTTCTTTAACGCCACATTTCCATTATAGCCAAGTTGTTTCAAAAGTTCATAACCCCTTCAATAAAGTGCTTTCATCTCTTTTGAAGAAGGTGGCTTTTCATGATCATTCTCAATATATGCAGATTTGTAGTTTGCATCTTCTACTTTGCTAAAAGTTGTGGAATCATATGCTTTTGATGATTCAGTTGATGTCATTACTGCTTCTTTCACTTTTCCTGAATTATGTGTAGTCTTGTATTCTCCCATGAATGTAGGTGTAAAATCTAACGATCCCCAATCATCTTCCAATAACTTTGTCACAAATGAAAGACAATCACCCTTTTCTTCTTTTTGTAAAGGTTCCAATTTTGTATTGGTGTCAATGTTGTAAGAGGATTTGTCATTCATGTTTCAAATTGTAAACAACTCTCAGGTTCAGGATAAAATTTTACCATGTAAACCTTGTTTTTATAAGTGTACTTCAATAGATGATGTAACCTTGAAGGAATCACATTTATTTCATGAATCCATGGTATTCCCAAGAGGATATTATATGAAAGATCATGGGGCATTACATGGATAAGAGTTTGCAATGTAACCCTACCAACTTTAACAGGTAATGTTATCACACCAAGTGGTTGTTTTCCCACATTATCAAAACCATGAATAGACAACTCAGTTGGTTAAATTTTGTCTTATCTATTCCAATTTTACTCAAAAGTTTCACACTACAAACATTGAGTGTCAAACCATTATCAATGAGAGTACGCTTAATGCCAATCTTATCAATGCTAGCCAATATCATCAAAGCATCATTTTGTTTATGTATTTCCAATGAAGGTGATTCATTTTGATGAAAGACAATGTCCAAATTAGGTGAATTCATTTTCTCGATCAAAGTTGTCACATCATTGGGTTGCGCACTATGAGGGATAACAACTTTTTGTAAAGCATTTTGGAGCATGTTGTGGTAAAGAGGTGATGCTTAATCAAATCCCACAAGGATACCTTAGCAGGAGTGTTGTGAAGTTGTTCAAAAGATCATACTCCTTTCCACTATGCGGAGGTAAACGAGGGCACTAGGAAAAATAGGTTGTGGAAGTGGTATTGATGTAGGAATGGTTTTTGGTTGCCTATTATTCCTTGTGTTATATGTATGAGAGATAGTATGATATCTCAGTTGTTGTGGAACATTGTTACTAGTGAGTTTCCTTGCAAATTTTAAGATATATCTTGGAGCTTTTGGTTTGTTTTGAGGTGGTACTACGATAAGAAGTAGTTTAGGAGGTCCAGTAACTAAAGGACTCTTAGGAGGTTCAAAAGGAATCTTAGGTGGCCCAATTATTAGAGGACTCTTGGGAGATCTGAAAGGGGTTTTTGGAGGTCCAATAATCAAAGGAGATCTAATGGTCACTTGTGTGTTCAAAACCTTAGTGGATGTGACTTCCTGTTAATGATGTTCTATCGAGGGGGGATCTAATGTCACCTTATCATCTTCATCTAAGCAAGCCACATTAATATCATTTGAAAGACATGTATCAATGATATCATCCTGTTGCAACATAATATCTTTCAAAACAAGATTCTCATGACACTCAATGATTGGGTCTTCTAGGATAACTTCATCACAAGTAGGGGAGGTATCAAGAGAAGAACAACTATGATTTTATTGCTTATCAATGATTTCCTCCTCTTTTCCAACAATATCCTCCCAAGTAGGAGAGGTGGCAGGAGAGAAACAAACAAGATTCTCATGACCTTCAATGATTGGATCTTTCAACACCAAGATACCTTCGTCACAAGTAAGAGAGGTATCAGTGGAAGAACATTTATGATAGTCATGATTATCAAGGATTGTACTCTCTTTCACAATACTAACCTCACATATAGGAGAGATAGTGGGAGAGGGATCAATGAAAGATAAGAAAAGAGGGGAAATGTTTTCATATTCATATGCTTGTAACAAAAAATTCTTAAAGTGCTCAACAAGATTTGAAAATAGAACATGAATTATGATAATTAGAGATTTTTGCAATGAGAACATGATGTAAACAATTTTCCTATAGATCTAAAATGTGACAATTTTTCTCAAATTTGCAACAAATCAAGCAAAATGACACTTTTTCTTACACATAATAACAATTTTTCAAAATTTCAAAACAAAGATTTACCAGCAAGAACAAAATACAAACTCAGAGACAAAAATGTGTGAAAAAGCTTGCAAAAACACTTGTACAAGGGCAGGTTCGCCTAGGGGCGAATGGGTCCTTGTTCAAGGTTCTAAAAACTAAAACAATGGGTGTAAATTGTTATTTAAGATTACTATTTATGTTTGCAAACATGTTAATCAATGGTTGTTTTTCTAGTTTTTATCAAATTAAGATAATATAAGGCAAGATGCAAGTGTGAAACAAAGGTGAAAATATTTTGACAAGTTTTGAAGAAAAAATTTAGATGTGAAATGCAATATTTGACTGATTGTAAGATGCAAGATTTTGAAAGTGATGATTTTATGCCAATTTGAAAAAAAATAAAATCCAATTTTCACTTGATTTTGGCTTAAAATGAAAGATGCAATGAGCATGCAATGAACAATTTTAGATTTTAACCACTTAATGAATTTAATATGAATGCAAATCTAATCTAAATATGACTAAAACAAACCTTAATGCAACCTATGATGCAATATGGAATGTAATTTTTTTGACTTTTTTATGCTTTTAATTGCAAAAATGAAACCCTCAATGCAAAGATGCAAAACAATGTAATGCAAAAAATAGATCTAGGGTTTGAAAGACTTCCAATTTTCAAAAGGTATATGATGTAAGAATGTTAGGTTCACCAAAATGAAACATAAAAATGTGGTGACTCTAAGATTAGTGTTCATAACCTAGGGCCATTTCCACATTTTTATAAATTTCATTGAGATGTAGATCTCAAGGTGAAATAATTGACTTGCAGCCCTGAAGGTGAGCCAATCAAACTTGGATCTACATCTATTGGGGGGATTGGAGTGGATTGGAAATATTTTAGAATGATTAACTTAATGATCTTATATGCCCTAAAATAAAAACTACAATACCTCAAATACTGACAGATGGAAACAACAGTTTAGAAATGGATTTGGGAAGTGCAGAGGATGATAAAAAAAAGTTCAAAAAAGTTGGTTTTGAGGTGCCTACAAGGACTCATTCGCCCATGGGCGAATGGGTCTTTGTACAGGGGTTTTGACCAACTTTTGGGGTCCTCTGGTACAAGATCTGAGCTTCTATTTGACATAGGTCCCACTGTCAAAAGGTCAGAAATAAATTTTGCAACTTAGTTTTTGTGGCTTGACAACAATGATGACAACTTGTGCAACAATGAAAATTTGCTCTTTTAAGATCTCTTCAATCTTCCTTCAACCTGTAACTTGCACAAACACAAAGAGGAATTTTTTTTTTTTTTTGTATGGGGGTTTTCCTGGGTCAAACCCCAAGTTTGATAATTAAACCTTGATAAAAAGATAATGAAAAAGGAAGGAAATGATGAATGAACAATGTTGATACACCTCACCACTATTCAATGGATTCCTTTAGAGCACAAAATTCAAACACATCTCTCCAAAGGAATTGGATACTTGGAATGCTTGGATGCTTTAGGATCAACAATGCATATTGACCTTCACAAGATGACATGAACACACATAAACTTGGACATAATGTTAGGATATTGATTGCTGCAACAAATGACTGATAAATATGCTCTTGAATTCTCTTGGCAATAATATTTTCTCATAGGATTTCTCTCAAAAAGTGTGTTCTTGCTAGTTAGATTTCAAATGATAAAAGACTATGTATTTATAGGTGTTTATCTAATTTCCGAAAAAATAGATTCCAAAAGCTAACAATTGCAAATTGAATATGAATCATTAAACTGCCACCAAAAACATATTTTAAAATGGGTCTTGGCACTTAAAGGGGGATCCATTCGCCCATGGGTGAATGGGTCTTGGCCTATAAGTCCGGGACACACATATTCCATGGTGATTTAATTATTGATTGCATTTATTTAATTTCGGTTCTCCTTTCAAAAAATATGAAAAATACAGCTTTGGAACGCATAATTTGGAAAATTAGAAGCTTAATTAAGTCCAAAAATTTAAGGGACCCAAACATAGTGTGAAATTGTAAAAGTATAAAATTTCCTACACTACAGCTACCCATGGTATGATAGGGCTTAGTTAGTTTTCACTAGTAGCATGCAAGTGATAGATGTTTTTAGGATCCATTGACTTAAAAGTTTAGTAGATTGTGGAACTATTATTAATGGCCACATGTGTTGCATAATGTCTTATTGATGATAACAAGTAGTATGGGATACTTGTCTCATCATCACAGTTGGTTGTGAAACAAGATAATGATGGACCCACAGTGTAGTATGGGATGCACTAATTTTCTTTTTAATGGTGTCACCTTATTATAAAATAATTGTGTTAATGAATTGGGTAATGGGGAGATGCATGTAGGAGGGTTGCATCTGCTTCCTAATGCTAGCTTATCACTATATGTATTTGTAATCTATATATGAACTTGTCACTATGTGGTTTTGATTTCATAATTTTTTATTAGCATTGTATAAACATTTATGTGGGATGTTAGTGATTTGAGTTGTAGACCCCAAATCTCTAAGGTTTGATAATCTCCTAAGTGCTAGGGGTATCAAACCTGGGAATATTAATACAAACTTATATTCAAGTTGGGAAACTTAGGATCAATTATTGAGGTGGGTAAGAATGATGTGACAGGGATGCAGGAGACCTTCTCAAATGACTCACAAATGATCTTCAGATCAATTTCAAATGGTTTCAAAGAACTCATCAAAATTCCACCATATAGCATGTCCCTCCCCTTGTAGCACTGTGCAACCTAGTTTGTTTACTTTACGCCATGTTTTCAAAACACTTAACAAAATAAAATATGGATTTAGGATCCACCCATTAAGGACTTACATAACATACTTCAATATCAGATATCACTCCCTTGGACTAGTTTAGACTTCCACTACATCACCATGGGAAAACAAGGAAAATAGGTCAATTTAACAAAGGAAGTACCCTTCAAACTTATCCAATCATCTTGAAACCTTGAGGCAGAAAATTAAATGGCTCAAAACCATGGAATCCAAGTTTTTAGACCTCTATGACACCTCTAACATGCTCCAGCACAAACCCCTCCTCAACTTGCCTAAAAAACTAGGGCTTTTTGATTCTAGGTCTTCCAACCACTTCCAGGTCTTGGTTTTTGACTTTTCACCATTAATTAAACATTCCTCAACTACTAAAACTCAAAAATATACCTCTTGTTAAGGCAGATCATTCGCTGCTATACCCTAGGGTCCATCTTCAAGCCTTTTTCATGCTAAATCACTGTGCACATGTTAATTTTTTCTCTTCCTTGCACATTTATTTGTTAGTTTCTTATGATACAAGTCAAATTTGATCCATTTCATAGGTTTTCAGTCAAGTTACTCCATGAAATGGATCATTCAATCATTAAACCTCTCAAAATAGAGTAAAAACTGTATTTTTCTATAGACAGTCAGCAAAAAACGTGCAAGAACTTGATCCCTATTGTATTTCAGAGCATTCAAGGGTTAGAAATCATGCAAATACCAGTCCTCAATCCTTCACCATGAATTAAACTTCAATAGGAAATCAATAAATAACAAAAATAACACAAAATGATGCAAAAAACTATAATTTTCTGCTTTTTTCTGAGAACAGTCCGTACAACTCTTCTTCCAAGGTGACCAAC